>JARKHS020020347.1:0-27649 GCA_030143305.2 Amblyomma americanum
CTAAAGGTAGCTAGGGACTTAAAAAACAATCTCAAAAATCGACCCTAGATAAATTTTTTATAGCTAAGACGCACAAGTTAGGCTCTCCCTTTCAGGTAAATACGTTAGAAATGGGAACTTGGCAAAAATCTGTTACAAACTTTCGGCATCATCAGCTGAAGGAATTGACTCTGGAAGATGCTTTCTTAGTAAAGCAAGCTGAAGAAGTTGTTGAATTTTTAAATTACAAAAAAGGCACATTTAGTGTTCTCAGTCAATACGAAAGATTTATAACCCGCCGCGGTGGATCAGTGATTATGACGCTGGCCTGCTGTCCCGTAAGAAGCAAGTTGGATCCCGGCCGCGGCGGTAGCGCTTCGATGGATGCGAAATGCTGCAGGCCCGTGTACTGTGCGATGTAAGTGCACATTAAATGACACCAACTGGTCGAAATCTGCAGAGCCTTTCGATCCGGCGTGTTTTATAGCATGAGTGGCTTTGGGATATTAAACCTCCATAAAATTGGAAACATTTATACTGTTCCCTCCTACATGCCGGCTTACTGAAATGTATGAAAAGCTACGTAGATAAATTTGGTCTGGTTTCATTTCAACATGAAAGTGTCATTCCGGTAGAAGGTTGTCCTGAAGTTTTGTCGAGATAAGATCAATTATTGCTGCATGATATGAGAATCGTTTTCTAAAAGCACGGTGTTTGTATTGTTTCTGTGATTGCCCCCCTATTATGTGACCTATATTTAGCCAAACTAGACAGAGCAGTGAACTGCCATTTTGAAAAAAGAAAGTCTAAAATTCGTTCACCATGCCTTAGCATGCCTTAGCATAACATAGCAAGTCAATGTCATCAGCGAATCGCAGATTACTCAGGTATCCTTCATTAGCACTTATCTCCAACTGCTCCTAAACCAGGCCTCTGAATGCTGTAAACATGCGTTGAATAGCATTGGCGAGATCCTTCCTTACTGCAGTTTTATCGCTGACGTTATGGAGGAATGCGATAGCTGTGTAGTCGTTATGTATTATTATTGCTGACGTTATGGAGGACTGTGCAAGCTATGGAGTCGTTATATTATTATATTTCCCAGTATTTTTACTTAAGGCTATTCTACACCGTGATTCCGCAATGCCCTCATGACTGGCGTGGTTTCCATCGAGTAAAATGTTTTCTCGTAATTACTGAAGGCTATGTACATGTATGGACCTCCTTCACCCCGCGACGTCACGAAGATGCGGTGGCGCTGATGTTAGCAGCGACTTTCGCATGGTAGGCAAAACAGGTTCCGCTTGCCCGTGCCTACCGCAGCTGCCGCAGTTAGCGGCGGCTGTTTCAAGCCTGTGCACTGCAGAAGCAGCATATATTGACCAGCTGCGTCACTGCTGGATCCGCGTAGTAGCATAAAAAATATTAAATTAGCCTCGATAGGTTTCTCGCGCATAAATGCCGCATTCGGAAACTGGCTAACAGGCATTGGGCCACGGTAGTAAAGCGCGAAGTCTGGGAGTCGATAGGCACTGCCACCCAATGCACTTAATAGCATGCAAGTTACTGCGTTCATTCACCTGAACTTCAGGATAGTAGGCTGATAATTGCTCAAGGAAAAAAAGACATAAGTAGCTGCACACATACTTATCACCTTGAGCCGGGGTGCACGGGGCGCCGACAGGTTCACTCGCCCCCAAGGAATGCGTTTTTTTTAATAGCACACCATGTTTTAATGGCGCGTTTTGTGACATTTAATATTTACTTGAAACTGTTTCTTGATATGACGACGTAATTATTTCATTCGAGTAGAAAGAAGTCTGGTAAGTTGTGTCAATCTTGCGCGGTCGCGTTGGTGTGCTTAGAATAGCGTACCTTAAGTGTACTAAACCCCATATGCTTTTTCATTGTATCATGCATGTGTCATGTTTCATGAGGTAATACATGATCGCGAAGCTTGTTTGGAAAGAAGCAGCCGCAGGCGTGCTACTAACAGACACGTGGCGAGATTGAGAGGGGACGCGGCATGAAAACTGTTTTCGTTATTCATGCATGCGATATGTAACTAAACTTGGTGCAAATATGAAATTCCTACGCTAGTTTCAGTCATTCCTTTTATTTATAGCTATACCTGGTGCAGTTCTGGGCAATTATAATTAACACCGTCGTCAAGTCCCCCCAAGGTCTCAAATAATTGAGTAGATAGTGCGCAGTTTTTTTATGCCAGCATGTACATAAAGCCCTGTTCTGTATGATGACGCGATTAGTTCTTTTTCTATATAATCAGTACTTATGCATGCATAGTTACATGAAAACGTTTCTTACAAAAAATACCTAACACAATACTGCACGTGTAGGGCAAGAAATCGAGATTTATTACGCTCCTCAACGTCTCAGGAATAGTTTGCGACAAATGGAATCATTTGATTTTCATGCGAATTACGAAGGTGAGTGATCCAGTCGCAGAAAATGTGAGAGGTCAGAAAACGAACCTTAAAGATTATTCCCTCGTTTATGGCATCTTCGCTTTCGCTTTGGTCAAAGAAATGCGGCACTGAAATCAAAGAAATTACCTCACAATTTTTGACGACCACACTTCTAAAAAGCGTAATTTATAAATTTGTATTCAATATTTTGCTATAATTTTCAGTCACGAAACTAGACTTCAGGGCTAGGAAAGAAAATAATTCTAGAAATAAAAAATTTTCACCAAATCGACCAGCTTAACAAGAGGACAAGTCGGCCTGGCTGGTGCGTGGTCATGCGGCTAAAAACAGCGCTAAGCGAGACAGGAGATCGGGGACACGACGCTGTCCCCACTTTTCGCGCAGCGCGACACGTACGTATGTCAGCAGACGATGAGCGCATGTCTGCTCCGACGAAACAACGCCAGCACTTCCCCTCACTACTGTCCCGAAGTAAAATGATTCCGGCTAGTGCAGAGTGTCAAAACTTGTTTTATTCAATGCCTAGCGCATAAATAAACGGCAGGAACGCTTTCAACATGTTTACTACTAACCATATATACAATACACAGTGGCAAACTATTTCTCTTTATAGGCCGCACGTGGCCAACGCGAGCTCGTGTACTTCGACAAATTACTAAGTTGGAAGCATCGACCATTGCTATGATTCGCAGAAACTGGAAACGCGCCTACAAGCCTTGAAAACCCGCGCTCAACACCTATCCGCGACGCCACTCCCCGACCTTTTGCCTACCACGAGCTCGCTAGCGACTGCAGCGCCACCTCGTTTGTTTACAAACATGCAGGAGGTCCATAAGGGGCTGGTTATATATTGTGCGCACTTCTCTATCAGCTTATTGATACTGCGAATATGGACTATTGTCTAGAGTACTTGTGTCTGATTCTCGTCCGACTCCGTTTATGATTTCTGATTAACATCTTGCATGAGCGATAGACGTCCAACGTCTTCATGAACACAACATATGTCGGGCCACAAGACCCTCCGATGAGTGAATAGGTGGTCAAAGTTCAGTTAATTCATTTCAAAAGGACGAAAAACAGTCTCACCATTCTGGCTGCATCCCTTTGCGAAAGGCGTCAAACTCAGTTGGTGCACAGACTTCGTCTGAGAGTTTTGTCTCTTTCTTTTTTCCTGCCTGAGAAAAGAAGTCGGCGGGAAGTCAGAACAGCAATTGTACTCAGAACCATGTTCATTTTCGAGAGAATTTCAGGATAAAAGGAGATTGCTACTCATGAATGAGATCTTGTATGCCAGGCTACCGAATAAATCATGACGAGTGGTTTATTCTACAGATAGAAACCAATTACGGATGTCAAAAGCTCACTCATTACTCGTCATCATTACTAAATTCCTTGATTTAGTCTTATTAACCCGTTATGTTTTGCATTTTTTTGTAATGTTTTCTTGCCTTTTTTCCTTCTGTACATTGTCGGTCGCTTATATTTCCTAACATGCAATTTGCTTGTCTTGCTGTTGCCAATACATGATATTTAACAATATTTGTAATCTTGTACGGAGCGCAGGCGCGCAATTAGGCTCCAGGGCGAGCTTTTTGTCAGCACCCCTAACATCTGGTTGATGTAAATAAAATTTAATTAATTTGATTGATTGATCTGACAGTCTCATTGTGTCCAGCATAGTCGTGGCTACGCGACCGGGGAGCAATCAGAACGACGTGAAGCGCGTCGTCTCTTGAAGAGCAGTCTTGTAGACGAACGTGAAGTGAGGAAAGATCTACTTCCAGTTCTTATGACCAGCGTCGACATACAATGAAGCACGCCGGCAATGGTCTCATTGAGCCGCCCAGTAGGCCCATTTGAGGATGATAGGCAGTGGTTCTGTGGTGACTGGGGCGACTCAGTCGCATAACTTCCTCAGTATGGGCTGCTGCAAAATGCCGTGCTTTTAGTTAACAGTTAAAACGACTGCAGGGGCAGCGTGACAGATGACAATGCTAAAGCTTAAAAAGGTGGCCAATTTCAGCAGCGGTGCCGCAGGGAAGGACTTTCGTCTCACGATACCGGGTGAGGTAGTCGGTGGCAACTATAATGCTCTTATTGCCCAATGATGATGTCGGAAATGGTTCCAGCAAGTTCATGCCGACCTGGTGGAAAGGATTCGAGGCGGATCAATGGCTTTCAGTCGGCCAGCCGGCATGACGGACGTTGTCTTACGTCGTTGGCACTCACAGCAAGTCTTAGCATATCGGCGGTGGACCCTTGAAGCAAGCGAGGGCCAATGGTACTTGCGACGTACCCGCGCCAACGTGTGAGAAAAACCGAGGTGGCCGAAAGAAAACTCTTCGTAGCTTTCGTGCAGAATTCCGTCCCGAAGCACCTTTGGAATCGCAAGCAGGTACAGAGTGTTACTGTGGCCGTAGTGTCTTCTGTAGAGGATGCCAACCCGCAAGCAGAACGACAGCCCGCGCATAAATTAAAAAGACGGGGACGAAGTTCACCATTATAGGTACTCTATGAGAGGTCGTAGCTCGGCGTCGTCTATCTACTGTTAACCAATGACGGACGCGGATCATCTTCTATGTCAGCAGTGGTGCACGTGAGAGGAGCACGGGACAGGCAGTCTGCATCGCTGTATTTGTTGCCAGACTTATACACGATGGTGAGGTCGAATTCCTGAAACCGAAGGCTCGAACGCGCTAGGCTTCTTGTGGAGTCTTTAAGGTTCGCGAGCTAACAAAGTGAGTGGTCATCGCTCACGACTCCGAATGGACGACCAGATAAGTACGGGCGACATTTCATTAGTGCCCAAACGATAGCAAGACAGTCCTTCTCCTTAATAGTATAATTCCATTCGGATCGCGACAGTGCGGGCTTGCATAAATAATCAAGCGCTCAACACCAACTTGCCACTGAACGAGGACAGCACCCAGGCAGACGTTGCTGGCATCGGTGTACAGTTCAGTGCCCGGCTTTTCGTCAAGGTGGCCAAGGATGGGTATAGTTTGTGCTGTCGCCGAAGGCCTCCTGCTGTTCATGGTCCCAGGTGGAAGGTTGCTCGTCGTTTGTAAATCGACTTAGATGGTCTTCTACTCTGGAAAAGTGTTGCACAAAACGTGTGTAATAGGAGCAGTGACCCAAATAACGGCGCACAGCACATTTATCACCTATAAGACGGCTACCCATAACCACTACTCATAACGGAGAAATACGCGCAGGTATCTATGAGGGCAGTCACGAGGTCGCTGTCAGCTATGACTCGTTTTTGGCGGAAACCATTCCACCCTACAGAAAGTTTGTAGTGGAGGGATCTGGAGTGGAGGGTCACGGTGTTCGCCGATATGGGGCGTCGAAGAGACGCTGCTCTGGGCGTCGGACGGTGGTCGGAGCTGGGGGTGCAAGGTCGGGTTGAAGGGGCGAGCGGAGGATGTTCGAATCATGGAGCGACGGCGGCCCTACCCCAGATGTCGCCGTCCTCATTTTTCCCCGCGTGGACTAGAAGACTTGAGGGAAGGCTGGCAACCTAGAGAAGAGAAGGGACGGGATGACGGCAACCTGGACTGGCGCTGTGGTGAGGGCGTAGGGGGAACGTTGGCCGTCAAGTACTCGTCGATGTCACGGGGTCGTTCGCCATAACGCCGCCGGGGTTCATCAAGTAAAAACCCTCGCAGGCCCATCCGTCGATAAGGCCATTGGCTCAGTATATGACCGGCTTCGCCGCAGTATAAGCACAAGGGCCGGATTTTCGATGTGCGCCACGCGTTTGCTTTGCAGAGATGTGGTCGTGCGTCAGAGACAGCAGGCGAAATCGAGAAGCATTGGTGTAGTGAAGGAGATGCAAGGCAGCAAAACGCCGGTGGTGATGGCGCAGAGCTGCGTAACGCTCCGGTCTATGCTACGACAATGGCCGCAGGTGGCGCCTGGGGATGGGGCGTTAGCTGCACCGCTCTACAGACTTAGCCACGAAATACATCCGAGATGGCTCCGAAACCGGGGTGCTGTTCAACAGGGCGAGACTTCCTTAGCTCTTCGCTCACAGTGCTCCTGACTAGCTCACGGAGAACCTCACGCTCTTTGCCAGTCAGCGACAAGTGGGCGTACACAGCAGTTATACTCGCCGAACGGCCGTGATGCACGAACTTCTGCTGCAAGGCGCGCTTCATGCTCGTCTCCCGAGCAATGTCACCCACAGCGCTAAGAGGGTCGCGCACAGGTGTTACGAAAAGCTGCTCTTTGACCACTCGCATAGGATGACGTACCTTTTTGGCTTCAAACAGGGAAGCGTCGGCCTGGTTGAGGAGCCGCGTTATGTCTTCTACGAACATGGTGAAGCTCTCATTTGACCGCTGCGCTCTGGACTGCAAGGCAAGTTGAGCTCGCTCCTTCCGTTCGTTTCCACCGAAAGTGTCCAAATGTCGTCAAAAAAATTGCCGTGTGGTAATGATGATATTAATAAATGGTTTTGGGGGAAAGGAAATGGCGCAGTATCTGTCTCATATGTCGTTGGACACCTGAACCGCGCCGTAAGGGAAAGGATAAAGGCGGGAGTGAAATAAGAAAGGAAGAAAGCGGTGCCGTAGTGCCGGGCTCCGGAATAATTTCGACCTCCTGAGGATCTTTAACGTGCACTGACATCGCACAGCACACGGGCGCCTTAGCGTTTCGCCTCCATCGAAACGGAGCAGCCGCGGTCGGGTTCGAACCCGAGAACTCAGGATCAGTAGCCCAGTGCCTTAACCCCTGAGCCACCATAGCGGATCCATGTTGTGATGGCTGACTCGTGATTTTCCAACCACGTCGTGGCGGCGTGTTAGAGGGGAAAATAGATATTTCGTAGCTTCCGGCCTCGTCTCACAAGTAAGCGCAGCAACCCGGTGGTAGCTGGCTAACCAGTCCTCCACGTCTTCAAATTTGACTCCATGGAACGGTTCAGGTGTGCGAGGTGCAGGGAAAACAACGGTCGGAAACTAACAGAATGCTGGACGGTCTGGCTTGCCGCAGTGGACGTCACTGCATGAGGTGGTATCAGAGGTAGGAACTCAGGATCCAAGGCTTGCAAGCAGCGGCTTGCCTTGTGAACAGATGTCGGGCCCACGGCGTGTAGCTAGGCGTCGAAGGCTCCCGAGAGGTCTTCGTAAAACAAGAATTTACTCAGCACCTACATAAAAATGTGAAATAGAGCTGTTAGAGATTAGCAGAAAGGGCGGAAAGGGCGCACGGCGGCGCCAGTAAGTGGCTCACAGTGTGGCAGTGCGTACTAGAAACATGCATGCCACCACGTCGTATTTATGTCAGGGGATGCTGAATAATTATAAATTCAGTGGTGCCTTCTATCTTTTATTATTGTCATTTTGCTGCAACTTAAAATTGGCCCATTATTTTCTTTGAGATATACCAACAGCCTCATTTAGCTCTGTCCTGAAGATAAATTTTGCGTTAGATTCAGTAACAGCAATCCAGTGGTTTAGTAATAACATAATCTTTTCGTCACAAGTTTACTATATATGAAGCATGCCTTGATGAGAAGTAGAAAACTCTCCGGCGTAAGATTTTATGTTTGAGCCGATAAACATGATTGATCGATTAATGTGTTAGGTCGCTTTTTTGTCGATTTTGAACTAGGTGACTTAAGTGACCTGATAACAAGAAATATTTCTGATCTTAAAATTCTAATGGACTAGTGCCGATTCAATTTCTTACAAATAAACCCAATTAAACAAAGCTAATCTTATTTCACTCACAAAGCAAACGACTTCTAATCGTTTGGGACATATACTTGAACACATAATTCTCCCATCAAGTTCTGTAACATTGCTGGGTGCGGCGCTTGCTCCACATTTATAATTTAACCTCCAATCTAAATCTAGTAGCAAAAAAAGTTGCATTTGGTATATGTGTACTAATTAAAAAGCGTCATTATTTTGAACATATTCTTCGTCCACTTTATTATGCATTTTTTGATAGCCACCTCAATTACTGTTTATCGTAGTGGGATAAAACACATTACAGCCATCTGTCTTTATGTCCTCTTTAAAACCAAACTGATAGAATATTGACAGTCAGCTCATAAACCGCATCCAGTGCTCCCGTTTACCTCGGAATCCACATCTTACCTCTCGTTTGTTTGCTGATTCATAGCGCCCCTCACAACAGCGCTCCTATCCCTAACTTTACAGCTTCCCATTTGTCTAAAGTCAGTAATAGTAGATTCTCAGAACAACATCATACCTTGCTTCCAAAAGACAAAACTAATTATGGCAAACAGTCTGCTTTATTCTCAGCAAACACTGTCTAGAGCTCGCTACCCACAATCATCAAATCTTCCCGTGTCGAAGCATCATTCTGTAAAAACTTGAAAAAGTATGTCCTTTTTAATTAACCTCAATTATCATGCCAATGAATGCTGTAAATATTCTCTACGTCTTTTATTGTTTTTGTGGCTCTGTACAGTAGTGTGTTTTCTTTTTTTCCATGTTTCTTAATGTATTTGTAAAATTTATCATACCTAATAAAACTTTATTATTAATTCCCACTGCAGCTGCTTTCCGCTAAGTTGTTGCTATTTACAATACCTTTATCATGCATTTTATGTGCAATCAATAACAGGAGGTCCGCCTTAAAGTTTCAATTTTGGGACCTCCTTCCGTACTCATTATATATCGACCATATGCCTGCACTTCTTTTTTAATAAACAATTCCAAGTACTGTTTCCATTGCCGAAAACAGGAAGCTGACGTAACATAAAGAGAAATAATAACTGCACAGTATCTGGTATATTTCGTCGACCCATGTTAAACACTTACAAGCACAGATGGATAGCTTTGTTGGTAACAGGAATCTCCTTCTATATTGCCAGTTGACTTGCCTGCAGGCAGCCTTCCAGGTATGTATTGAAAATTTGATTGTGTTGCAATTATAAAAAGCTGCAAATAAACAACCATAAATAGAAATGAATAACGCTTGCACCACCCGACATATTGCTAGAAAATCGCACTTGTTAGGTATACAGCAACCATGTTTCAACACGTGAGAAAATGAGCATATGGGCTGCTGCTCATGTAGGAAAGAAGTTACATATCGGGCGGATGTATATATCGGGTAGATTTCCCCGTGTCCTGTTAATCGCTTGGCTTGTCATTTGTATGTGAAGGGATTCTTGTAGCAGGCTAGTTGACAAACATTTTTCTTTTTCAAGTTGGCAATCCCGTCAATCAAGTAACCCGTGCTTTGCTGGTGTTCAGCAAGAGCGCTCGAAGTCACTGTTTCGTTCCTGACGTCAGGCTAGTGTTCTTTAAAACGTCTCTTGAAGTCCTCTGTTTCACCCATATATGGGTATCTTTTGTAAACGACACGAGGGTAGCTTCTTTTCAAGCAGGTCCTTTACCCGTATCAGATGGGTTCTGTGCTTGTTGGATGGGACATGGCACCTTGGATGTCATTATGAGTCAATATCCGGCATAACGTCTCGCTGACACTAGGGGCATAAGAGTTTGCTGCAAGTGTTTTCTTTATGGCTGCTCTTGCTTCGGCTGGAGGGCCCGCAACGTGTCGATCTTGTGACTGTAGTACTTGACGCGGGTATCCGTTCTTTGTCAGCTCCTTTCTTATGCGGCGGGCTTCGCGAGTTCTTTTGCATGGGTTTTAGCAAAGCTTGAAGACCCGATTATAAAGCGCCGTGGCAAGTGAGCGTTTGTGCCCTATTGGGTGCGCAGAAAGAACATTCAGGTGCTTTCCTTTGTGAGTAGGCTTCCCGTCCACGCTCGTCGTGATGCCGTTTGCTGGTTCGCTCAATGAGGACACGTCGAGGAAATGGAGGCGCCCATTGTTCTATTCTTCCGTTGTGAATTAAACGCTTTCTCGAAACGAGTACAGGTGCCGTAGAAATTTTGCTGCATTCTGTCGTCGGATGACGCAGAAACAGTCGTCAACGTACCGCAGGAAAAGCACTAGGTGATTCAGTAAACGACAACTTAACCGGCACTGCTTTAATGTGCAGTCGTGAGCTAAAGCTGTATTGCACAACACGCAGCCGGTAGCGGAGCTCTGGAAAACTGCATTGCAATGCCATCTAGCAGCAGCTATCTTGGATCTAGACAGTAGTGCCGGTGCCCCATTTCATCGACAAGCATGTCAGTTAGCTCGGCTCGATGTGTCGCGCTCCTTCTCGCCTAAATGCTCCGACGCAATAAAAGTCGCGTGGGTGGCGTTTTTATTTTTTTCATAGTTTTGTTTTCACTGCGTGGTCGAAATGCGACAACCGGCGCATGGCCGCCTCTGGCCGCGCTGCGATATCGCCAGCGTAATGGTCGTTCGCGTGACGCTAAGTCGCCGAAGAAAAGGCCATGTCTCTGTCGTCCAGCTTTAATTCGACGTTAACAGGTGCGGTTTTGATGCGGCAACGCTCGGGATTTCATCCAACAGTAGCGCGACACACCGAAAGGAGCCAAATGACATGCCTGCAGATATGATGGGTCCCCCTCGAGCTGTCCCGGCCCCTGTCGCTGTCGCTAGATGGCTTTTCGATGCAGTTTTCCCGAGCTCCGCCATAGGCTGCGTGTTGTATACCACTTTTTCTCACGACTATACGTGCGGAGAAAACGTTGCGAAACAACCAAACAGCCACATCTTCACGTCACGAGCCAACAATCCGCGATCGCCGCTAAAAACGCGTCGGTGTGTAATGGAAAGCGAAGATACGGGACTGAAAAGTCTTCCCGCGGCTTAGAGAGCAGTCACGAAGCTCATGTGAACGTTTAACTCACAATATCATCCTCTAGGGACATAGACAGTGCTCAGAATACACAACATGTATCACTCAGAATGGTCGCCAGCGTGGTGCTCCGATTTCCGGGCAGCTGGTGTCTGCCTGAGAATAGAAGCAAGGGAACAGCAGCTTAGAACTGGTAGCCAGGCGCTGGAAAAGGTAAGCAATACGTCTGCTTAGGGCAGGTAGTGACCGTAGATCACACTAGAAGAAAAAGAAAGGTGTGAAGCGCATTTGTCCGGTTTTCGGCGAACGTGAAAGGCATTTTATTGGTATCTGCCAAGAAAAAGTTTTATAACAGATCTATCTTACAGCTACTCCCCTATGGGGCAGAAATGTGGCGGCTAATGACAAGGGTAGCGCTTCAAGTAAGGACCATGCATCGAGCTAAGAAAAAGAGAATGATAGGTGCAATGTTAAGGGACAGGAAGAGCGCAGAGAGGGGCAGAAAACAAACGCGGGTAATGAAATCATAGTCGAGATCAACAGAAGAAATCTGCTCCGGTAGGGCATGTACACGAAGGCACGATGACCGGTAGTCGTTAAGGGTAATTGCCTTAATACCAAGAGGAGACAAGCGCAGTAGGGCGGAACAAAACTAGTTGTTCAGATGTGATAAAGAACCCTGTAGGGATAAGGAGACCGCAGCTAGCACGTGACACGGTTAAATGGAGAGGTATGGGAGAGGCATTTGTCCTCCAGGGGACATAGGCTGATAATCGTGATCATGTCATCTGCTGCCTGCCAAAGCAAAAATTCCGTCCCGCCAAAAGTAGTCTGGGGACTGCCAGCGGCGAGAAACGAATGCGTTCCTGTGCTGATGCGGGATGCTCTCTGAGCGGTGTGCGGCACATTTAGGGCAGCTCGAGAAAAGTAAACGCCGAACTTGACTCTGGGGCTGTCCGGGACTCCATATCGAATATGGCCGCCGTCTCTGCTGCTGTGCTCCTACCGGCGCTTATATCTGAGTCAAATTTTCAGTTTAGTTTTTACGACAAATTTGAAGAACGCACGAAGCTGTTTGTTTTCGGAGTGCACACTTCCTGAGGCTTTAAGTGGCCGCTTAGCGGCTGTCAAAGGTTTGTGAGAAAGGTGATGCGTACTCGAAGTTCTCCGTTTGTTTCTTCATTTGAGCCTGGATCATTGCGAGCAATTCTGTCCGAAGTGTATGCTATCTATTTTTGCAGCGAGAGGCTGCAACAAAAGCCGCTGCGAATAGCGGGGTACTGGTGACGCTATTTTTTCATTTTGAACACTCTCTTGTCTTTCTGATATGTGTCGATGAGGAACTGGATGGCGTGACCTGTTACAAAATGGGCAGGTGACAGCATCCGGTTCTGCGGACACGAACACGCCGTCAACATGATAACAAGACTGCCAAGCTATTTCGCAGTTCCTCTTTGCTTCAACTGTGGTAATCTTTTTTCATCTCGCAGGGTCATTCATCGTAATGTGGAGAGGCAGGCACATTGCCTGAGTCAATCGCACCAGTGCATCAGTTTTTGACCTGTAGCTGCTCAAGGCTATAGCGCAAACGCACGGCTTAAGGAAGCTTGCTGTGACTGCTCGTTTTGCTCATATAACAGCAAGTAGAGGTTGCAGTTCACTTTAGTCGTAACAGGTTCGCGTTGTGCTAGTTGGCTTGTATTAAATGAACAGTAATGGCGTTACAATACTTGATCATCTTTTTATGTGGCGATGTAATTTCACAATATCACCAGGCACGTGCTTGTATTGAATAGGTTTCACTGTATATTGAATAATTGGAGTGATATTCCTCTGACCTGAATTTTTGCACACTTTGGAGGTGTCACAAAAACCTCACGAGAAATATATTGCATACCTACAAAAAACACCACTGAACACACGGTGTAAAATAGAGCAACCTACCGAATAACATTCCCGCTTAGTATGTAGTGTGACCGTACAAGAATACGAGCGTAAGATGTTCCTCCTTTCTCATTATTTGATTCTGAATTGGAGCATAGAAATGATAATTTGACGCAACGGTGCTGCCGAATTCGAGGAAATGCGTCGTCTATCATAAACAAATTTGCAAATATTTGCTGAGGTATAATGTTTGCGTATTGAAGAAACATGTCATTTTATTTTGTTGCTGCGTAAAAAGCGTAAGGTCTTTCTCTCAGCCATTCTAAAGCACGAATGCAATCGATTGGCTGCAAATGAAGGTGTTGTTGCATGGTTTATTTATAAACTCAGAAACAGTATTAAACATATATTTACAACATAAATAAAAAGCGTCATAGCGAATACTTGATATATATATATATATATATATATATATATATATATATATATATATATATATATATATATATATATATATATATATATATATATATATATATATATATATATATATATATAGCAGCCTTACTCCTCTTTTCTCCAGGTTCGCATTTTCTGGCAGCATATGCTTGTATAGACGAAATTATGGTGCCTTTGTATACTGCACACAGCTGAGCGACATCAAGCGAAAGGCAGGTAGGTCATGATACTCTGCAAGACTCATTACCTGAATTTAAGAAATGCCTTCTAAAAGTCATGCTTATGCCATGTGTTGCAAGGTGCTATTTGAATTTGGCGCATTTTTCGGTCAGTTGCTTGCTGCACTTTGAAGGGCATCGTTGTGCAGTAGTTATGGTTATACATAAGTAGCCCGACATGAAATAGGGGCGGCAAGGGAGGGAAACGGTTATGCTCAGGTATTCCATTTTCCCATATCTCTCAATGCCTTGCATCACCGTCATACATGCAACAGTGCAAGGGTAATCTCGTATATTCAAATTAGTCGTTAGCCTGCAGCCGTCCTCTTACGTTTGTGTTCAGGCCCTCAGAGTTTTCTGTGACCCGAAAGCCAGTGCATAGGAAGGGCTGCGACTTTTGCCTTGCGTGCATTCAATACTCCGAAACTCCAGAATAAGTTGCATCGTTATTATTAGCTGCTATGTTTTTCGTCGAAGATAACACTGCAAACGGCTCTGATCGCCAAAGATCTCGATCAGTGAGGCCGCCTCCTGCGCCCCTGAACGACTCCACGACAAAAGCAACATCCCTGGCGAATTTGAACATTTCTATTAGAGAAAGTGACAAAAATGCCTGACACGTCGCGATAACGTCCGATTAACCTGTCAATCAATGCATGCCGGGCTGCCATAACGGTTTATAAATTTTATTCCACATGTTCTGCATTTGGCATATGTATGCAAGGAAACCTTAACAGGCTCGTTATTGATGATTTCAGCCCCAAAATGCTGTATGTTAACAGTACGATTTGCTATTAATCATAAAATTTCAAAATTCAAACTTACTTTTCATTTGGCTAAGATGATGTACTTTAAATTACTAAGCTACAGTTTATTCTCATTAAATCATTGAAGTGTTTTAGACGTCCTAAATTTCCTTTGCTGAAAAAAATTATTTAAATTTCCTTGCAGCTTTTCCGGACCCTTGCACGCACGTAGATTTCATTGAAATTCGAGCCTCCATGCTGGCTTCATTTTAACTGGTAAATGCAGAATACTTATACTACTTATAGCTAATATCTTTGGGTGTTTGAAATATTTGTGGATTATAAACTAACCGTATATTGTCGCGTTATTTTCAATTACAAATGCGAAAGGTACTACGGAAACCTTCTATATTGAAAGTATGTAATTAAGTCAGTTGTAACATAAGTTTTCCAATTCTTAAAGTTAATTATAGATATTAGATGTATGTGTGAACCTAGACGGCACATCTAGGGCCCCATGCAGCCGCAGTAGGCTCCATCATCCGGTTTAGCAGCGGCCGCTTTAGCAGGGCCACGTCAGCATAAGAGTGTTTCCTTCTCGGCAGGGGAAAGGCCCTGCGTCTCATTTGGCAATGAAGAGAGATGGGCATCCTCACGAGGGCGAACCCTCATGAGGGCGTCCTCAGCCTCACCTCATGAGGATTTCACTCGGTGAGGTGAGGGTGAGGGAGGATGGGTGGATTAAAATACGTTAGGACGAGAGTGAGGTAGGAAAGACATGATGAGGTGAGGGCAAGAGAGGGCATGATTCGCTGTTTGAGGGCGAGGGTGGTGGCCCGAACCATACTGCGGGCTAACGCTTTTGTCTCTGCCGCCGAAGTTCAACTTTCAAGAACCGTCTGGGTCGTAAAATAATGTTCGCTTGGGATCGTGCTGTTATATTCCGGGGTGTAGGGGGAGAATCATTGGTTCCGATTGGTATTTGTTTTGTGAATGTAGTGATGCTGGCCACATGTTCCGAACTGAATTCACGGTGCTCCCTCGTTCTACGCATGACATCATCCTCGGTATTGACTTTTTGCACCAGTGCGGCGCTACTCTCGACTTCCGCAGTGGTGGCATATCGTTAAGTCCTGTCCTTCGGTCAGCTCTCATAGAAGACTCGCCAGTGGTTGCCCAAGTGTTTTCTGTCTCTGAAGATACCGTCGTTCCAGCAATGTCTGCCATATTCGTTCCCGTTGTGTCCTCGAGCACGATTTCTGATGCCTTCGATGCTGTGGTGGAACCTTGTTCCCTTAACTGTGCAAAGAAAAGTGTGCTAGTACCCCGCAGCGTCGTCCATGTGACCAAGGGCCATGCCACTCTTTGGACTGTCAATCATTCCAACGAACCTGCAGTATTGCCATGTGGTTTAAAACTTGCTGGCTTTGAAGAACGTTTTTCTGTACCAGTTGCCGCGATCACTGACAACGTGTCTCGTCCAACTAGACGCCGCGATCTGAGCGACTCTCAATTCCTAGCCATGGTCAACAAATCCCTACCCACTAGCGACCGCCAGGTACTAGTGGCCGTTCTTATGAAGCATGCGGACGTGTTTGACTTTGCTCGCGACCAACCACCGCCGATTCCAGCTTCCCGTACCCATCACATGATCAATACTGGATCTGCACAGCCGATTCGCCAGAAGCCATACCGCGTCTCGCCTTCCGAACGTCAGATAATCGATGAACAAGTCCGTGACATGTTGCACCGCGGCATCATTCAGGAATCTTCAAGCCCGTGGGCTGCTCCAGTGATCCTTGTCAAAAAGAAAGATGGCACTTGGCGATTTTGTGTCGACTACCGCCGGCTTAACACTGTCACAAAGAAGGATGTTTACCCGCTCCCGCGCGTTGATGATGCCATTGACTGCCTCCACTCAGCCTCCTACTTTTCCTCGGTGGATCTACGGTCCGGGTACTGGCAGATCCCGATGCACCCGCAAGACAAAGAGAAGACAGCATTCGTGACACCTGACGGGTTGTATGAATTTAATGTTATGCCTTTCGGCCTTTGCAACGCTCCTGCCACTTTTGAACGATTTATGGATACGCTTTTACGTGGCCTGAAGTGGCAAGTTTGCATGTGTTATCTGGACGATGTTGTTATTTTTGGTAGGACCTTCGCCGAACATAACAGCCGCTTAGCCATTGTCCTAGACTGCATAGGGAGAGCGGGCCTCGTGCTGAACTCGAAGAGGTGTCGCTTCGGTGAACGCCAAATTACTGTGCTTGGTCATCTCGTTGACAAGGATGGCCTCAGACCCGACCCGCAGAAGGTTGAAGCTGTAAGCAGTGTCAAAGAACCCAAATCAGTGAAAGAGCTCAGGAGTTTCCTAGGACTTTGCTCATATTTTCGGCGTTTCGTTCCCAAGTTTTCTGATTTAGCCTACCCGCTTACAAGTCTCCTGCAGAAAGACACCCGTTTCCACTGGACTCCCGAATGCGACTCCGCGTTTCGGCAGCTCAAGTTTCTCCTCACCTCGCGGCCAATATTGCGTCATTTCTGCCCGACAGCACCGACTGAACTCCACACTGACGCCAGCGGCATCGGCGTGGGTGCTGTGCTTATCCAACGCCATGAGGGCAATCAACACGTTGTCGCTTATGCAAGTCGCACCCTCAGCAAGTCGGAACGCAATTACACTGTAACAGAGCAAGAGTGTCTCGCCGTTGTTTTCGGCGTACAACGGTTTCGTTCGTACCTTTATGGACGTGCTTTTACAGTCGTCACAGACCATCACTCTCTGTGCTGGCTGGTCAATCTACGCGACCCCTGCGGTCGGTTGGCCCGCTGGGCGTTACGCCTCCAAGAGTTTAACTTCAAAGTGTCTTACAAAGGTGGCCGCCAACACGCCGACGCAGATTGCCTCTCGCGGCTGCCGCTCCCGGTTACTACTTCCGATGATGAAAACTTCGATGACTATCTCGCTGCCGTTTCCCAAGAGTTTCCAGATCTTGGCACTTTCCAGATGGAACAACGCAAGGATCAGCACTTGGCGCCGCTTTTTGCCGAAGCCCGTGACCCGACATCCGCAAGCCCTTTCTGTGTTCGCGACGGTTTACTCTACAGAATGAATTACTCGCCTGGAGGTGCGCGCTTTCTCCTCGTCGTTCCGGCTACTCTGTACTCCTCTGTTCTGCAGGCAATGCACGATGACGTCACGGCTGGGCACTTGGGGTTTGCCAGGACCCTTAACCGCATCAAGGAACGTTTTTACTGGCCAAAAATGCGTCACATGGTTCAGCGCTACGTGGCCACCTGCGTGCAGTGTCAGCGGTTCAAGCTTCCCACGACTTCTCCGCCTGGACGCCTGCATCCTTTGCCACCTCCAAGTACGCCATATGAACAAGTTGGACTCGATCTGCTCGGTCCGTTTCCCCGCTCGTCCAACGGTAACCGCTGGATTATAGTGTGCGTTGATCACCACACCCGTTACTGTGAGACCGCCGCCCTACCTTGCGCCACCGCTGCTGAGGTCTCGCTCTTCCTTCTTCGTGCTGTCATCCTCCGGCATGGACCTCCTCGAGTTGTTATCAGTGACCGCGGTCGCCAGTTTACGGCAGACGTTGTGGAAGAGCTTCTGCGTCTTAGTTCATGCCATTTTCGCCACTCGACGCCGTACCACCCCCAGACTAATGGACTGGTTGAACGTACCAATCGGACACTCACGACCATGCTGGCCATGTATGTCGATTCCCGCCATAAGAACTGGGACGACGTGCTTCCCTTCATTACATACGCCTATAACACGTCGAGGCATGAAATAACTGGTTACAGCCCATTCTTCCTTCTTTATGCCCGTCCGCCTCGAAGCTCCCTCGACAGCATCTTACCTTTCTCTCTCGACACCGAGCCTTCTATTGCCAACACTTTATGTCGCGCTGAAGAAGCCCGTCGGATTGCCCGGATACGCACCTTGGCATCACAGCATCGCTCTAAGCAGCGTTATGACCGCCGGCGCAAGGATGTCTCCTACCTCCCCGGTGACGTTGTATGGTTGTGGACGCCCCTACGCAAGCGTGGCTTATCAGAAAAGCTGCTATCCCACTACACAGGCCCGTTCATCGTTGTTGCTCGCCTCAATGACCTCAACTATGTCATCTCTCCCCAATCAACGCAAGGACGCCGCTCAAGGACAACCCAGGTCGTGCATGTCGCACGGCTGAAGCCATTCCACTCTCGGGACCCCGATTGATTGACTGGCCCAGAGGGCTTCGTCTGCGAACGGGGAAATGTCACGTGCTGCGCATGGGCTCTGAGGAATAAAGAAGACGTGCGGCGGCTGGAAGTAGAAGAGGAAGTCAAGGATCCTGCCGCCGGCGCACCAGGCTCCTCTCGACCTGCCTTGTAAATATTATTTGTAAATAGAACCTGTAACAATATATTAAAAACAACAATGGCCCAAGCACACTTCCTTGGGGGACTCCTGATTGAACATTAACAACACTTGAAGCGGTCTTATTAATTTCAACATATTGCCGTCTGTCTGTAAGGTATGCTTCAACCCACCGAATGATAAAAAAAGGCACACCCATACATTCCATCTTATAGAGAAGTTTACCATGTGGCACCTTATCAAAGGCCTTGCTAAAATCAAAGATAACCACGTCCGTTTGCCCGGACATATCAAGCACCCGCGCAAAGTTGTGCACAGCCAGAACAGTCTGAGTAACTGTAGATAAACCCTGCCTTAACCATTGTTGACAATCAGACAGAAGATTATGATCGCTCAGGAACTTTCGCACGTAGCCGGCTACAATGTGCTCCAACATCTTACAGCAACTGCATGTTATGGAAACAGGCCGATAATTTTAAACTGACAGTCGATCACCTTTTTTATACACAGGAACCACACGTGCTATTTTCCAATCTGAAGGAAGTTTTCCGCATGCTAATGATAGTTTAAAAATGTCTGTTAGGCAACCTGATATTTGTTCTGCGTATCGCCTCAAAAATACATTCGGAAGACCATCGGATCCAGCGGATTTTTTAGTGTCCAGTTTCAAGAGCATCGCCAGGACACCCTCACGAGTCACTTCAATGCCCTCCTCTGGTGCAGCCGCTGCTTTTATTTCATATTCATCTAATTCTGAAAACACCTCGTAGAAATACTGGTTAAAATTCTCAGCTATTTCGGCAGCGTCCGTGATAATCTTGTCTCTAACTTTTATTTTGGTAAGTGCATCTTTGGGTCTTCTCAAGTGCCGCCAAAATTTCTGCGGATCAGACTTTAGAAACTCTGCTAAAGTGTGCGAAAAATATTTAGTCCTGGCGCTGCTCACGTTTGATAACAGGTCATGTTTGATGTCTTTAAACAGCGGCGTTGACGTAACATGCTTTTTACGATATCTCTTAAGTCTACGCTTAATGTGTACAATTTCACGAGTAATCCATGGATGTTTCCGCTTTTTAAATGTTTTTCTGTCTGGAACGTAATCTTTAATACAATGCCTAAGCACATTAGCGAACCGTTGCCAAGAGCTTTCCACATCACATGTAATCACAAGATTTTCTTCAATATAGTCAATAATCGCCACATCGTCAGCTAGACTAAATTCCTTAACTGTAGCAATATCGAGCGCGTGTGTTTTTGATTTTTCAACTTTCCAGGAAAAAAAAAATTAACTTATGGTCAGATATACCGGGTTCAATTGTAACCGTTCCTTCTTTAAATCTTTCGCTAATGAACAGCAGGTCAAGAATTGATGTTTCGCGAGTACATTCAGTAATTATTTGATCAAGACCAAGAGCAAGCATAACATCAAGGATAATATCACTCGTTTGCGATAATCCAAAAGACAGATTGTTTCAATTTAGTAAAGGCAAATTAAAGTCACCCGTTACAATCACATTCTTGTTTCGTAAAAACAACAATCGATCATACAATTTACTCAAGAAGCTTTCATCAGCATCTGGGGCACGATAAACCGCACACAAATGAAACGCTGTTTCCTTACACCACCCCCTCTAGATCCTCGGTCCCGCCGATATAACCGATAACCTGGTGGGACGATGTCATCGTCACTGATTTGCTCATGTAGCCAGGTTTCAGTTATGATGCACACGTGCGGATCCAAAGAGAGCAAACATTCTTCCAGTTTTTCTGTTTTGTTTACAACGCTTCTAGCATTGAGAGAAACTAACCGCACATCGGACGTATCTGGCCATTAACTTTCAGATAAAGATTTGGTGTTGCGTTCTATCAATCTCCTAGAGTTTAGAACAGCATCCCATTTATAGAACCGCCCATCAACCTTCAACTTGTCATAAATCAAGGAAACCTTACTTCCAGCCTTTTTTTCAAGTTTTGCACTTTGCCAAAGATGCTTGCGTTTGCACAACGTTTCCGCGCAGTAGTCATTATCGATTCTAATGTTTTCTCCTTTTAGTTTAGACACATTGCTCCAGACTGCTTGCTTTTCCCTATAGTCCTGAAAGTACATTATGACAGGGCGATTAGAAGAACTTTTCCCCATTCTATGAATTCGAGCTACAGATGAACACTGCACTCCCAATTTAGCGGAGAAAACATCATCTATAACTTTCCTGCGCAAATCCGACTCTGATTCAATAGGATCTTCCTGTACGCCAAAAACAATCAAATTTGACCTCCGACTTCTATCTTCTAGATCTTCAAGCCTGGCTTGATGCCGTGCAAGTGCATCCTGCACACCATTCAAAGCTGTGCTTATGTTTTCAATTTCATCTGTTTTCATGCGCAGCTCTTTTACGTTTGCCTCTATGTTAATTAAGCGATCACCAAAGTTGCCCAGTGCTCTTTCTGTAGCCTCTAAACGAAGCCTAATGTCTTTCTGCCCCTCAATGAGTGTCTGAAACATTTCATCAACTGTTGGACCTGGATTCATCTCTATATCTCCACAAATTAGCAGCATACATGAACAATAGCAGCTATAGGCACAGTTCAGACATGTGCGTGGGTACGGCAAGAGGACAAGAATCCGATCGTCAGATCGTATGGTGCAAACATAACTAACCTGTACCAGGAAAAGACGTTGCATATTGAGCACCTTGGTTGCAGCGCTTTCGCCGCACCCACTGAAGACGGACGGGTGTGGCGCCGAATTTATAGGGCCAAGGGTCGATGACGTCACGGTCGACAACGTCCGATATCCATGCACCTTTGGCGTCCCCACGGTGACGGTGCTGCCCGATGTGTTATCTTTGATGACCAATTCTTCTGTTGAGACTTGATGAAGCTTGGTGATAGTCTGCGAAGGTGCATGCGTACTTGACAGCAGCAGGACCTGTACCAGGAAAAGACGTTGCATATTGAGCACCTTGCTTGCAGCGCTTTCGCCGCACCCACTCTCTGCACTCTGGAGTCTCTGCACTCTGGAGGTACACACGGCAAACACGAAACGCAGGTACAGCACACCTTCTCCGTCGCCGTGATGTACTACACCGCCGAAAAAAACTGCTTTTCTAACTCAAAAACCTTTTTTTTAAACTGTTTAAAGTAGTCGCTGAAACACCTTCCACAACGCGCTAACAAAGGGCCACCTGCCGGGCCTTGCGGGTGGCCGCCAGTCGAACGAATACCATGGTACCGCAGTCAACATTTTCATTATCAGGTCCGAGTCTGTCGGATGATCAGAGTGTAGAGTAAAACACGTAAAAATTATACCTAGCAAGGCTGTTGAATTCCCAATTTGTAGGCCTTCTTTGCCGGAACGAAATCCGATTTCTGCTGAGTGAGGTTTCACAGAATTTGCTGCAGCGCAAGAAATGCTTTTGCGAAATTTCACTCTCAAATCAAAGCCTGTTGGGGCGTTGGTGTTGAATTTGTTTATTGATGCTGTGAGTAGTTCAGTACTGCCATGTCTTCTTTCTTTATTCTATTTTCTCTGGGATTGCGGTATAGGTAAGCGGTGCCGCCATGTGGTGGACAAAGGCGACCACTGTAGTCTTACCAAGAAAACAAAGCAGCACCTTAACCACCTTGGTCTGACTCACCGCTCGCTCCGCCCTGCATTCTACAATGTGCTAAAAAAGAAAATGTTGTACTGCTCTCCAAAAAACATCAACATCTCTTGGTTTATTTCGGTTCCTGGTAAGACCTGTGACCGCGTAATCGCGCGTCTGATTTTATGAAGCAACTTTCTAGCAAGCAAGTTAGGGAACTGACACTCAGCGGTTGAGAAAGGCGTAGGCGTGCAAACAAAAAATTCACGGGCGGTTTCACTTGAGTTTAACCATGAATTATCGTGCTCTAGCACAGTTAGTCCTCTTGCGAGTGGTTTATCTTGAATTTTATGTTGTTCCTCGTCCTGAACATGCTGACTTTGGTTAATATCTCATATGATGTAAGTTTTCTTGTTATTGCCTCATTTTAGAATTGTACTGCGGTAGAATTGGTCATTCTCTCATTCACAGCTACCTGGGAGTCCTGATTGTGCTCCAGGCGTAGACGTGCACCGCGGTTAAGCTACGCGCCACTGCCCTGCGATGTCAAGTGCTGCCATCAGTGGGGTTTGTGAGACCTATTTGTTCCTGAGGAATCTCTGGCGGCTAATCATTCAGTTGGGCTGCCATGTGGGCAGTTTGCTCACAATCCGAGGGGGAGCGTGGGACGACGTCAGAACGTCTCGGGACCAAGGTGGCCCACGTGCTAGGAGGAGGCTTGGGCAGAGGGACAACCACTTTTCGGCGGATTGGAAGCTCTAGAGCATTACATTGGCAACCACAGGAGTCGTTCACTCCAGACTTGGGGAGTTAGTGATTACCATAATTCAGCCGAAATACTGCATTTTAGTGAGCTGTTTGATATTCAAGTAGCATCAATAATGTTTTATTTTAAGCGACCCCATAACAGCCCCACTGCAGGGGAAAGCCGGCACAACACGGGGGTAAAACACCAAAGAAATAAAAAATTATAAAGCTTGGGAAGCAGGATCCGAGCTCGCGGCGCCACTAAAAAATTAGTTCCGCTGGCCGCTACATCACACAACTACGCCGTCGCCACAGTTTTTTTAAGCATCACATTTATAAGTCTGAAAATATGTTCTGTTTATATTGACTGAGTTATTTACAAAGCTTTTAGGAACCGCCATGCAACACATTTCAAAAATACAGCAACAAAGCAGTAGACGCGAGATATAGGCTGAGCGCATCACCAAGGAGTGCCACTCCGGTTTTATGTCGGTCGGTTCATACACTTAACTAATTTGAACAGTCAGTTGGGAGAAATCCGAACATCCGCCCTGCACGAACTGCCAAGCTCTCGTAGGCAGGTAGGTAGGTAGGCCTTAAACAGTGCTGGCACATACCCACCGCGGGAAGTGGCCAAGACACAGGCGGTCAAAATGTTTCTGTATCCAGCTCTCGTGCTGTGCTTGTAATGTCATCGTCTTCGTAACGTAGCCGCGTTCACGAGAGTTGTTGCCGAAAGTTCGAATCTCTCACACTGTAGTTTGAAAGCGTGGTCTTCATCATCTTTCATCCGTGTGCGTGTAAGCGTCATCAGGGAGCATAGCAAACCGCCCGAAAAGGCGGGAGATCAGAAGCAGTGAAATTCAGAAGACCCAGTGCAATCGCAATGGCGTCGGGTAATGGTAGTTCAACGACCTACAAACTTTAGTTGTTCTGAGTCTATTCTGTGCTTAGCACTTATTGTAATTGTCGTGCTAAACGCTACTGAAATGTTTTCTAAGTACGTTTGGCGTAATTATTTTTTTTACTACTACTCAGAGCCCAACAATAGATAACCTCATCAAGCAGAACTCAATTTCATTTTTGGAAAGCAAATTCTGTTGTCTCCTACGAAATCCCTGTGGTTATATAAAAGACCTCATATAGGCAACCTCCTTTCTTACAAATGCAGTAGAGCAGTCAGTGCAACATTCGTCGCGTTTGTTTTCAATCAGAAAGCCCTCACCTACTTCCCAAGCCATCTTATCGCGTCTCCTGCCAAGAGTCCTGATACCTTCCAGCACCGGCTCACTTTTGCACTGCTTGCATTGAAGGGGAAAATTCTACCTACTTGCCGTTTCTAACAAATTATGGTGCTTCCATGCCCTATCGTTCATACAACGGCCCTCTTGGCCTACATAGACCCCTCCACACGTCAGTGGTATTTCATACACAACACCAATCGAACAGATCGAAAAACGTTTGCCATGCCTCTTTTCGTACTGAGGCTTCTTCTTTCAGCCGACACGTGCGCACAATCCACTCAGCTTTCTCGAAGCTGGGAAAACGACAGGCGCGCATAACCCCTCGCGGCAACGTTTTTCAGGTTGTGCTAAACTCGGTGCGTATAGAGGACCTACTCCTACTACTGCTACTGCAATACGGCTCCTACTACTACAACTTCTGTTATTGCTGCTACTACTGCTAATGCTAACAGTACTACTATTACTACTTCTGCTATCCTTACTACTAGTGCATTGCCGCTACTACCAACACAACTAGAACAAAACTGCTACTTTTACTGGTGATACTACTGCTACCACCAACACCTCCACTCTATATGTACAGGTGTTTTTCAGGAAAATTTCAGGTGGAGTCAGCTGCTCGGAAAGAGCAAGGCTTTGATGTGTAGGCACCTCTAAGGAACGTAGGACTGGTTCTTTGTTCTTTATGCAATATGTTTTTTGGTCTTTTAGAGAAATGCACGGTGAGCTAATACATTAAATTACTCGTTAGACTGAAGCCGTCCTCTCATGTGTGCAATCAGGCCCACCGCGGTTTCTGTGGGCCGATAACAAGAGTAGCAGGAGAGCTGTGATTCATATCTTTTTTTCGTTTAAACCTCCGTATATAGAAAGATAAACGACCGTCCCGGCAGATAAGCGGTGCCGCTCGGCTGACTATAGGACTCTTGCATGCATGGAGGCAACAGGCAACAGAAACTTCCTGGTCTCCTCTCTACAGAGGAAGCATACAGCGCTGGCGTTTCTTGACGTCATAAAGCCAGCCGCCAATAAAAGAGACTATGAGTATCTGCGGCCCGCCCTTCTGTAAAGCACGACTCACATTTTTTCTTGGTAGTGCAATAGTTTTGGCCTTCAGACGCCCCAGTTGCTCCCGTCGTAACACTTGTTCCTACGCAAGGGGTGCAGCGTTGGACTTTGTGCTACCAGACACCTGAGTACTAATAAAAAAGCACCTGCCCGGCATCACCTCCAAGGAAAGTGAGTGGCTGTCCTTTGTTTTCATGGCATTTTGATGCCGTCGATTAATTTGCTTTCATGGACTTCATTTCCTGCACTGCATTCTGTGCCACGGAACAAAAATGCATGCCTTTGATTAAACGCTTGGCGTCCTGTGAACACTTATTTGAAACTCGCACACATGATGCCAGAGATGGAAAGGGTCGCTATTTCCCTTAGGTCCCAATAGGTCTTTAACATATTCGGGCAAGGCGACTTGCTCCGCAGTGAAGACAGAGCTCCTTCTCGCTGTAGACATGGTGGGCAGAATCCATCGGAATTATTTCTATTGTTTCTGCCACATTGACTGAATTGTCTTGCCAGCTAAACAAAGTTACAGATGAAGTGTCGCCTTGCTCTGTTTGGTGGTGCATCTTGACAAAGTTCAGATTCAGTTGTACATTGAGCATGATTTGCAGTTTTTTAAACTAAATGGCGGTAGTTTAGCTTCCTGAAGCAACGTCTGCAGAACTGGACAGTCTAGAAGAATATCTTTCAGGCCACCAAATAATGTATTACGCGAGAACAGATTTTTTTGTGATCGTCAAAAGATGACCGCCGCAGTCAAAACACTGGTGCCTACGAGTACCCACTGCGATTAAAGTTTGAAGCATTCGACATAATAAATGTTGACAATTTGAGCCAATCTGTGCGCATTGTATTATATAAAACCTACTACTTTATGGCAGCTTGTGTTTACTTCTCGAGATTCAACCCAATTCCCTATTTTTGCAGATATGTCACATGTGCAAGAGCAAGGAAGCGCTGCTGTTTTCGAGGCCGGTTCATCGGCGAAGCAGAGTGACGAGCTAGCCTCCGCCTTAAGAAGGGCCCTTCCTTATGTTACGAGCCACCGTTTGAGTGTGCTCATGAAGAAACTGAACGAGCTTGCCGTGCGTTCTGAAGATCAGATGTCGAAGGTGAAAGCAAGTGATCTGGAGGGCACTGTTTCATCGCATGAAGCAAAAAAGCTTTTGGCCTTTTTCGCTGAAAAATGTAAGCTAAACTTCGTGGTTTCTCATCCCTTTTCTTGCAAGCAAATTCGCCGATTTACATACGAACTTCGGCATCTGCTATCACGAAAAAGTTTGTTACAAAGTTACTGGCAACCATTATCTACTTATCATTGGCTGCAAGGCTCAAGAAAACCGATTACGGCACTCCATTCTTAAATTACCCTCGTTCTCTATTCCTCCAAACAGCTGCAGCATTCGGGAGTGGGTAGATGCTATGCTCATAAAGAGCGTAGTAGAAAAAGATTAGTACTGAAGATTGTAAAATAAGAAAGGGGCATCCACCCTACAAGCAATGGCCCTAGTTGGAAAGACGATAACATGTAAATGTCTTAGCGAAGATTACTAAGGTTTCTACTTAAACAGGGACTCACGTTTTATGTGCCGGTTTTTTAAAAGTTCCTGTGCGCAACATACTGACCTAATAGAGAGCATTCACCGCTTACAAGGTAGGATATTGTTGCCTAAGTTGTTTGAGAATTAAATAAACATCGATACTTGTCTGTATTTGGTAGAATTAGCGAGAAACTGTTTTCGGTTACGAATCCAGTTTTTGCAAACGCGAGCCGAGTAGCCGGTCTCGCAGGCTTTACCATCTGCCGGACGGCGGGGCAAACGACGTCTCGGCTCGGTGCATTCGAGAAGCGCGCTCTCTTCGAAGATTGGGTTTGCCTGCCCGCCGGAATTATTATCACAACGACCATCACTGGTTCTGCTACTAAATGCCGCAGTGATAATGTGACATCAACAGCAGTGCACACATTAAAAACTGTCGAGTCGTCGCTTGCGAGTTCCATGTTCATCCGGCAGATGGCGCAGCCAATGAGACCGGGTGCTTGGCTCGCATCTGCAAAAACTTTACTCGTAGCCGAAAGCAGTTTCTCACTATGTCCACCAAATACAGGCAATTACAGGTCTTTACTTAGATCTTCTGCTTTGTGACCGCTGTTTGCTTCCGATTAAGCCATATATATATATATATA
>JARKHS020020348.1:0-22506 GCA_030143305.2 Amblyomma americanum
ATATACGCTACCCAGCTCTTTGACAGCCTTCATCAGTACTTTCATAGACACAAAAGAAGTGTGAAAATCGAAATCCTTACTAAAACGAATATGGTTGTAAAGTAATCAAGAGCAAACAACTCGAGCTTCAAGCTTCAGAGCTAAATAAAAAGCAGATTTTCTCACTGCGAGTAAGCTTGAGAGAGTGTGAACTACAGAAAGACATCGAGCACTTTGTTTGAAGTGAGCGAAATTTGACAGCAAACTTTGAAAGGCATTACAACTGTCTATGCTGTTGACTACGCCCACGGATTTTAATATGCTTTGAGCATATGGTTGCTGCGAGGGCGTCTTACTTTTTCCAGTAGACGGCACATTATTATTCCGGTACACAAGAATTGAGGCGTCCGACGATCTCTGCTCTGCGTCTGAAAATTAGGACAGTTTCTTCTAACTCGAACTCTCCTCTTCTGGGTGGAAATTAGCTTCAACTGTGTAGTGCACTAAGATTTTAAGCAAAGTGCAGAGTTCGTTGCAGGAACCGATTTTTGCAATTCTCCTATTAACATCGCCAATTCAGTGCTCTTTCTGCAGTAAAAGTTTTATTTATGTATCTTACAACTGTTCCACAGCTACATGCCTTATAGAGAACTTTGTTTGGAACAAAAACACAGCATGTCCGTGAACTTGAGTTCTTATCGAATGTCCCTTTCATGTGTTCGCACAGCTATAGTGCTATCTGCTAGGTATCATATACCAGTGTACCGCCTGCTAAAGGTACGATATATCAAGGCTGGGGGTGAGGGGGCGTGAAGGCAGGCGTACCGGATAATGTATCCTCAACGACCCGACGGAGCTGATTAACTCGAAGTGGGCAATTTTGCCTAGGGGGAAGTCTCTCTATTGTTGCTGTGGTCCATTCTTGACTAAGGAGCTTTCTCAAAATTAGTAACTTTCTTCTTGCCAAAAGTGACTAGTAATCACTGTTACCTACCGGTGAATTTATTCATTTCCGGCAGATTTCAAATAAGAGACCCGCAAACACACTTCCTTACCTTCACGTCACGAATGGTCCATGCTTGTAAAGCACTAACAACTTATTTCTTCCATAGTATCATCATCATCACCATTATCATCATAATCATCCAGACTAAACAAGCTCTAGGGCAAGGTCTCTCCAATATCAATCCAATTAGCCCTATCCTGTGTGAGCCGCAGCCCCATTATCAGAGCAAGCTTCTTAATATGGTACGTCCGCCGAACTTTCTGCCGCTCCTTGTTACGCTCACTGTCTCTTGGTACCCAGACCGTTACTCTCAAGGACCATCGTTTGTCCTGTCTTGGCATACATGCTCTCCTCAAGGCTATTTCTCTTGATTTCGACTGGGATGTCATTATCCCCCTCTGTTTCCAGACCAACTCTGCTCTCTTCCTATCTTCCAACGTTACACCTAATATTTTAATTTGCATAGCTCACTGCGCTGTCGTCAATAAGAGTTTCACAATTTAGTCAGCCTCCATGCTTCTAACCCATAGGTTACTACCGGCACAATTTTCTTGTTATATACCTTTAATTTGACGGATATTGGAAATCTTGCACACTTGATCTGTGAGGCCTGCCGAACTAGCTCGAGCCCATTCTTATTCATCTAGTTATTCTTTCATGGTTGCATGGTATAGTAACACTTTATTATTTGTATCTTAAGAACAGGCATCTTTTCAGTGCGATAGTACTTGCAGCAGCACGTCGCGAAAATTGCGCCGTCCTCTGTTGTCTGTCATGGTAAGAGAAACCTCGGCATGTGAAGCGTCCACCCTCCAGAAGCGGCCTCCACTTCGCCACATCACCTCACGCTCCAAAAGTCTCACCCACTATCATCACTGACCCCTACCGCTCTCAAGGCCTCCGTACCCCCAACACCCAAACAACAAATGAAGAAAAATGTGACGGAGAGATAGAATTCATAAAGGAGTGGAAATTTTATATGCCCTCCAGGAGCACCTCCAAGCAGCCACCTCCTCAACCCATTATCCTTGCTGTCTACCCCCCACCATCGTCTTCCACCTACGTCTTCAGCGGACACGGAATCAGTAATAATAATGCAGTATCATTCATTCCCGATTTTCAACGCAGCCCCTGCTCGTGCTGTTTCTTCCATGGCTATCGGCCACTAGCTTTTGCATGATGAACGCTTCTGCTTGATGTCATTTTTACATATCCACTACGGCGCTAGGGGCGTAAAAATTATCAGTGAAACTTTCCTGGCCGGATTTTTAAGATTGCGCTATTTAACCACAACTCCAAATCAATATTCGGCATGATTGACAAGAACATCGCCTTCCAGGCCTTCATAAAGCAGCCGTCACCACTGCAGATCCTACAATAGACACGGAATCAGTATGTGCGACTCAGCACTTAGCCACTTCTGCATTTGAATGTAGGTGTGCAATAAGTTTTCTATGCTTAAAAACCAGCAACGACTACATGCTACTCCTTCCGTATCCACAATTGTTTTGCGATACATGCGACTGTTTCTCAGTAGTTTCTTTGTTGTTACTCGCAGGCGACATCGACACTAAGCCAGGATCTACCACTCGTTCAGAAACACTACAAGAAATTCATCAATTACCGAAGAACCCCATGAACAAACGAAAATCATTTATATTACTCAGAGACGTACAGTCGTGCTCAAAAGTACAGATATCACACGAATGGCGGTGATCACGATTTTTCTGTTAACGAAGGCATGCCTGGAAGAAGTTTGCGGGAGATAGGCTAGCACATTCGGTCACGCGCCTTATGCATATTATGGGTACAGGCGCTGCACCGGGAGAAAACGCTGTCACTGAGTTTTGTCAGTACGTCTGGTGTCTCCACTTTTGCACAGGGGTTTGCAGGCACGATGATTGGAAAGCTCGAAGTATCAAACAGAACTAGCATCAAATGTGAAGTAAAAAAAATCAGCAGTAATAAACACACAATCCAAAATTGCGGTAATTCATCAAAATTGAAGCATTAGAAGCTATAACCAGCGAACTTGAAACACTTACTGCAGAACTTGCAAATTTAAACTAAACACTGCAAACTCGCCTTGATGACTATGAAGACAGGTGACGACGGAATAATTTACATTTACTGTGTCCCCGATTCGAAAAAAAGTTGGGAGCAAACAGAATTCAAACTCAGGTCGGTATTACCTGATTGAGCGTATACCTGATTGCCTTTTCTCGATAGAGAGAAACGCGCTCACTTACTAGGCACATTTTCGGCAGAGAAATGCCGTCCCAGTATAGTGAAATTCTCAAATTTGAACACATTCCTACATACGAAGCTTATTCAAGGTAAACCCACCTAGCCTGCAAGAAGCTGAATAATTTCGTCAAATCCTAACCCTGTTTGCCGCTGTAGCAACTCCGCAGCAAAAAAATGACTCTTAAAAAAATGTGTCCCATGTACCACAATATCACCACCGTGGTCTGCCCATCGAAAAGCATGTTCAAAAAGTTAATTTATCCCCTAACACAACGCTGCTCAGCCAATATTAGGGACGCGAGAGAGGGGTAGCTGCCACATTTTGTGTACCTCGAGTATCTGTACTTTTTGCTCATGTCAAAAGCATGGTTACCAAACATTGCTCGTTGTCATCAGCAATAGACGCATGGACCGCTGAAACGATAGCTTTAACATATGCATTGTTCTCTGCGCATGTTCTAGATGAGCATTTTTCAAACGCTTCGCGCTTTACCCTTTATCGCTGTGACCGCACTGGACGTCAAAGAGGTGGGATGATCCTGGCAGTTTCAAAGCAAATTTTATTTTCATATATTGATAGGCAAGCCAACTTAGAAACGGTATCCACTGCGCAAATTCTCGATCATCAAAAACTTATTCTTGCTGCATGTTATCACCTCCCTACTTTACCATTCAGTTTCATTCACGAGTTGCATGATGTTATTAAAGCTATTTCAGCATGTTTTTCCTAATCCCCTTGGTTTTTGTTCGGAGACTATAACTTTCCTAATATTTCATGGCATAATCACACCCTTCGCTTTTCACTATTTTCGTCAGCCCAATTGGTTGCTCAAGCCCATCAATATCAGCAACTTCAGGAACCACGTTACATTCAGTTCTAACTTATCGATCGGATTTTGTTGCTACAATCTCTTACTTAATAAAAATAAGTGATCATGCAATCGAATTTTTTTATTAACTTACTTTTTCTGCGATGTAGCATCAAATTTAAAATTATGCGCGACTACAAGAAAGGCAACCCTAAGGCTATAATTAACAAATTCTTGCTGTTTATTAATTTCATTCCCGAGTACTTTGACCAGCGAACACTGCAAACTAAGTGGTATCTTTCTGTTGCCAAGGGCTACCAAAAATTGGAGGCTTATCAAGGTTAAGCCCAGTGGATGCGAAGCATGTTAAGCAGCTGCCTCAGTGTGGAGGGGCTAAGTAACGGAGACGTGGTTTTAGGTTAATCGTCGTACTTTATTCTTTGCAGCCCGACAAACACACTCTTATGGTCCGTAAATGCATGACTCTTGGTTTGCACGTCACTTTGGAGGCATCTTGACCGCATACACGCCCGGCGCAATTACGCTGGAGCGGTTGCGGGCACAGAGACTGACGCGACGGCGGGCGCGCGCCGCTCCATCCCTGGCGTGACGTCACATATCACGGGATGCAGCGATGGTGGCGCCGCCGCCGCGTCGCGCGCGACGGCGCGGACCGAAGCGTGGAGGCCTCCGCCGGGCGACGTCCGACGGCGCGATATGAGGCCCCATCTGCAGCCGGTGTGACGTCATTACGTGACGTCACATCATGTGATCTCACTTCAGGGTCAATGGTGGCCACCGCCGGGAGGCGACTGACGGCGCGATATGAGGCCCCATCTGCAGCCGGTGTGACGTCATCACGTTACGCCATGTCACGTGACCTACTTGAAGGTCACTTGAAGGTCAATGGTGGCCACCGTCGGGAGGCGACCGACGGCGCGATATGAGGCCCCATCTGCTGCCTGTGTGGCGTCATCACGTGACGTCATGTCACGTGACCCCACTTCAGGGTCAATGGTGGCCACCGCCGGGCGTCGCGCGAACGCCCGAAACATACGTTAATATGCTTCGCATAATAATCGATAAATTCACTTCTAACCGCACCGTAACCATAAGTACGAAATCCCACTGGTATAACTGCAGCAAACGTCTCTCTCACACAAAAGAGCGTGCCTACCGTGCTGCGCAGCTTTCATCAACTGAGGCTAAGTAGGCAAAATATAAGACTCCATGTAATACGTACGTGAGCGCACTTAATCATGCCAAAAATCGTTTATTATCAAATACATTGCCAACAATCTTGCGAACCATCGTTGAGCCCTTTGCCACGGTATTCATTGTGCAGCAGCTGCTTCAATATCTTTACAAAATGACTTTGATTATCCCTTTCTCAAAAATTTGTATTTTAGTGTTCTTAATGACGCTTTTAACAAAACTTTTCCAACACTATCGATATATTGCTTCCACCCATAGCGCTTTACTGCTATCCTTTCCTCTTCGATAACAGTATATGTGCTCGGCACTCAGAAAATTGAAGATTTTAACCTTCATTTCTCCACTGGATTTGACTGTACTAACTTGATGTTCCTGACAAACGCCTGAAGTTTTAGCCGTATAATTAGAAGAAAGAATTGTCAGGACTCAGTTCACACATCAACGCTTCCCGTCGAGCGGAAAGTCAGGAAAAGTGCTTCTTAACTCCGAAACTGGTATCAAAGCTTCGCCTTGCCATTTCCGCCTCATTTTACTCACAATTACCTGCTGCAATATGCTGGTTAAATGTCTTGATGCTAATTTTTCGCAAAGACACAACATAGATTCCGCTGGTCTTACTCCCGTCAGACCCATCTCACATCATTCACACGCGCATTGCGCCGTATTATCATCCTATGCTGGCTGCATTTTTCTAGATTTTGCCGGAGGATTTGATAAAATTTTCCATAAAGTGCTACTTCAAAAACTGCACCAATTAAGCATCGACTTAAGTTTGCTAAAATAAATTGCATCTTTTTAAATAACGTTTATCAATTTACTTCAAAAACAAAACCACTTAAGCATAGATTCCATTTTATTTAAAAACACAACGAATGTTTTCAAACTAGCCAAAATCAATTTGTTAGTGCTAATGCTAGTGCTAAGTGTTAGTGTTAGTGCTAAGCTCTTTATATTAATGATCTTCCCCCTCCATTAAAGTTTAATATTTGCTTCTTACAAGATGACTGAGTCCTTTTTCGTTAAGTAAATAATATTAATAGATTCTGCAATCTCACCTTGATATTATAGCAACTTGGTGTGATGCATCATTTATGAAGCAAAGAGTTATTAAATGTAAAATTATTGATTCCTTAAAGATAACTAATACATACAATTCCTATTCAATAACTGCCTTCCTGAATCAGCAAATTCTTAAAAATAACTTGGTGTTGGTATCCCCGCTAAACTAACATGATTACTTCACATTCAGAACATAATAGACATAACGATGCTGACCGCATATTGGGTTATTTAGGCCGGCGGCTTTTTTCAGGCCCATCCTGATTTAAACTACAACATTACAAGATTCCAATTGGGTGGAAATTTAAATGCGCGACGGTGGTTTGTGATCCCTATCTAGAGAAACTAATAAATTCAATTGAACTCGTTCTAAATAACTGGTTAGTTTTTTTTGTGTTAAAATATGACGGGGCACCTTGCATGAATAACAAGACATCCGGAGGGAACATTACATGCTTATCATAGTGTAGAAAATTTACCGTCTCAGCCCTTTGCACAAGGGTTAGTTTCTGTTTTTGTGCCTGCCCGGCATACGTGGTCTGGGCAATCCTCCTGCGAGGCTTAACATCCGGCAAAAAAATTTACCATCAGCCTTCACTGCTTCATGATCTCATACGGTAACCTCAATATACCAAAGAGCTTCGACCATTCTCATAAAGTTGGGATTGAGTCACCAAGAGCACAAGCTCGTTCTTACTCCATATCCCGCGGAAATGGGATCATCTTCCCGCAGAACTCGTGAATATTATTGATAACCTATTTTTCGCACAGGATTAGCTAATGTTATATATTCAAGTCCTGTCTTGCTCTGCATATTTTGTACTGTGCCTTTAGATATTTTTGCGTTGTGCTTCTTTTTTAGCCACTCCCTCTCTGTGCTGGCTTTGGCCCTGAGGGGTAAAGCAAAGGAATTAAAAACAAATGAAACAAAACCCTCCATAAACGCCACTCACCACCCATCAACAAACTTATGCCCACCTTCACCCTTCAGAAAAAAATGTTGTCGTATATGTGAATCCCCTGCTTAGAGTAGACATCAAAGAAATTGCTGAGGGCATATTCAAATACTATCTTAGCTTTGTCGCATCAAGTTTCATCATCGGCCTGTGAATGTTTTACCGCGATAGTGTTGAGGCTCTCATCCTGCAGAAAATCCTGTGTCTTCGTCGTTGTGGTCGTTGTAGGAGTTGTGAGCAGTAAGTCCCCGGAGGTGAAACCTCGGTGCCTCACATAGGTCTCGTGACCTTGTGGCCTCATTGTAACCAGCCCTCTGGATTGTGATAAAACTGGCAATAGTGGCTGGTGGCAGTTAAATTAATGATTTGACGCGAGAGGTTGTTCGGGAGGAAAAGGAACCTCGGTCATACAAGCCCCACCGGAGGCACCGCCTACCAGAGCAGCGCAGTGGTGCATTGATTATGCGCCGCACCACTGCGTCAGGAGTGGTACGAGAACTCTTAGTTATCTTTTAATGTAATGTCCAAAACGACCTGTTTTACAAACAAGGCCATTAACCCACTGATGCTATCGCGTCACACTCTTATGGCGGAGCTTAAGCGTCTCCTCCTGTTTTTCTTACCTTTTTTTAATGTTCATTGATAAAAATTTTATTTATTAATGCATCTGTTGAATTCGTACCTGCTGTTTGTTGCTGTATATAACCGCGCAGCGCTTTAATGCCTGCTCTCCTTAAATTTTTTTGTAGCAAAACTCAGCCATCGTAGCAAAACTCACCCATGCGCTTATATAGGAGATTTCAATTATTTTAAATCGGACTGCTTTTTCGCCGCCTGTGAACCCAAGTGACATTTTCAAAGTAAAAATAATAATCATATTTCTTTGACTACAAAATTCGATAGATATTGTTTGGGAAGTTAATTAGGAAATTTGTTTAAATAAGAAAATTGTTTAAATCTCGGTGCCCGCCGCCTTTTCTCGGCGCGCCTGAGCAGTGAATATCTGTAAAATGGCTCTCCACTGCACTTATTTCTGCTGCGACAAATTATGCAGTGCCATGACAACTTTGGGGACATATAATCTTTATCACACAAAGACAATGTTCGCCAAATAAAGCCACACGAGTATGCTGCACATAGATCACTGCCACAGAACTCGCCCAATACCTTTCATATATCTATGTATGACGACGACATCTGCATTTGGGTCCCCTCTGTGACGCGTGTCTTGGTGCGAGTAATACTTCAACGGGCAGCAACCATAAGTTCTTCCTTTCTCCGAGAGCAAGGTCTTAGCGTTTCAGCCGAAAAGTGCGCGTTAATCGCAATTACACGCAAATGTCGGCCTACATATCTGGTAACTATCGACGACCGTACCATTTTTAATGCTCTTTCATAGTTCTTTAGTAGTTCTCATAGACCGGAATATCTCATAATCCCTGCACTGCACCTTTTTAAAGAACAAGCTAACTACCATCGCTCGCCTACAAATATTTCTGGCCAGCAAATTATGTAGCTAGTGGATTCAGTCAATGCTGCAGCTGTACAGAGCCCTCTCTTTGGGATGATTGCGATGCAGCACACCCGTGCTTTCAAACGCAAGCAAGACGAAGTTTCGTTCCCTCCAGACTATACAAGGTCAGGCCCTTCGCACATGCCAGGTTCTTCATCGCAGGGCATCAACAGTTGCAGCCATTGCTATCTGAAAGGACTGCCCGCTTTCGACGCATATAGCCCTCGACAAATAGGAAATTCACATACGCAATCTAACAATAGTTCCCCAGCATTACCTTGTGTCTGTGCCGGTAGAGAAACCGCACGCTGTGTTTTCTTAGGTTATAGCAGCCCACCAGTAATCCCTTCCATCACAGTTAACCTCGGTGGCACGACCTTCTTCTGCGCTCTCGCAACTGCGGCAGCCATGTGTGCGCCTTACAATACCGGGGATAACGAAGCACTCGGACTTATCGACGGTGCCCCTGCAACTGTGGAAAGCGTGCTTACTCCAAGCCAGATGTAGTGACCACACACATGTATACACGGATGGCTTGGTCTAATTTACTAGTTCATATTGCGGCGTGGTCATTTCTGCGCGACAGGCTAATAGTAATTAAAAAAAATTGCATCAGGCAACCTCCACGAAGTCAGAATTCGCCGCTTTTCGTGCAGCTGTGAAGTACATCTGTCCACAAACACCCCAAAATTTAGCTGTGTTCTGCGATTCTAAACATCCTCTGCAATGCCTTTGCCTTCCGCCATGGCGACCACGAGCACCTAGCAGCGGAAATAAGACAGCTACAACACTGGGCACTGAAAGAGTATCTTGATCTGATCTTTCAGTGGCTAGCAGGTCGCAATGGCACTGTCGGCAATGATTTAGTTGACTATGCATCGATAGGCCAACGGCAGTGCCAGCAAAATCCGGATAACCCTGAGAAGAGCCTACGCAGAAAGGCATCAGCTAAGGCTTGGCCGAAACGTTTATTTAGTGTCATGCTCTACCCCTGGAAACTCAGCATGCCGTTTGCAGAGTCTCTACCCCTAAATTTACCCTCCGGCTTCTCCCGCTGCGATTCGAGGCTGTTGTGTCGCCTGTGGCTCGGAGAACCGTTTAAAAATGCCTACTCAATCCCAGTGGCTGGCTCTCATGCATGTCATAACAACGGGTGCCATGAGACAATTGAACACCTACTTTGTGACTGCCCTCGGTATGCGCGTGAGCGTGTCCTCCTGGTTGCAAAGCTTCGCCGCTTGTATCCCCGTCCCCTTGTAGGAGGCAAGATTATCGGCCCTTGAACTAAACCTTCATCTTAGAGGACATCTGCGAAGGCTCTTTTGAAGTTCTTAAAGCACTCAGGGGTGATTTAAAAGCTATAGACTATTTATTGTGTACTCTGGCTACCATATTACTGTAGTATTGACCTACGGACAAGTGAAAAACTGATATCCCATTCCTCTCCCATTTCTTTCTTTCCCTCTTTTCCACTTCGCACTAGTAGAGTAGCATACTGAGCGTCATCTAATTAACCTCTCAGAGTTTTCGTTCTTTTTTCTTTCTCTCGCTCTGCACGCTTTGTGCGGCAGCGAAAGACCACTTACTCTACTTTTAGTGCGGAGCTCCAAGGCGCCTGTTCTCGGTATGAGTGGGGTGTCTCGCCGTCGTTAGTGTGAAGGACGGCGATATTGAAGTGAGCGTCAGGAGGAACAAGGAGGAAGATGTTGCGGCGGTGGCATAAAGGCAGGTCGTGCGGTGGTGTCCCGCGACACCAGGGTCGCCTGAAGTCTTCTACAGCGCTCGACATCGATATACATCGTTCACAGCGATGGAGGTAGAATAGCGCGTGCCGTATACGCGTTGCTCATTCCGCCCATGAAAGGCTCATCGATGGCGGAACGCTCGGCGCCCTCCCGAACTCGAAACCCACAGCCGCTTGTTTGGCACAGCGCCTTCCGTATGCGGTAGTCTATTGTTCGAGAACCGCAGCAGCTGCTCTCGAAAATCGCATTGCCGAGAAGTGTAACAGTAGAATTTCATGTAGTTCCTTTCTTCAAAGCAGGCTTCCTTCCTTTAGTGTAGTTCGGTGTGGAAGAATACAAGGAGGCGTGCTTGTAGATGATAACAGCAGAGCATATATTTACAGCATACATATACAGAGAGTAAAACTGGAAGAAGCAGAAATTAATTTACAAAGAGGGCAAATTTCGCACTACTTTACTCGTCGACTTGACAGGTTAGAGCCTAAGTAGAACCGCGTTACATGCTAATCATGGAGCTCAACCTGAGAGAGAACTAGAATTCATGCGTTCATTCGTGTTTGAAACCCTTAATTAAAGAATTAGGGGCGGTCATTTTCAGTAGCCCGCCCCAAGCACGAATTCTTCAATCAAAAATGTTATGCGCGGTGGGGACTACTCCGCTCGCGTTGCTATAGTCAAGTTCTTGACATCGATGTGCTCCCATCCGTCATCAGTGCGTGTCGTCCGCCAGCAAGAAAAGAGAAAGAGAAAGGGCCAAGAAGCCGCTACACCACAGATGGCGGCACACCAGGCAATGGACTTAGTTCCCGCGCATGGCGTGAAAAACGCCGTCATTGCCCTTTTCGGGTGCTTTTTGCCGCCTCGTGGAACCAGATAAGGAACAGTCCTGCTTTCTCACGCATTCGGTGAGTAGGCATAATTGTTTAACAGGTGTTCGTCACCGCCATCCTTGAAAGACGCCTTTGTTCGGCCATGCGGCACTGCGCGCAGCTGTGGGACATCGGCTGCCTCTCCGACGATAGCCTACGGCGTTAGGGGGTATCGTGAAGACGTCGGCGGTGCATCAAAAGACCCTATACAATTTCCGCATTCATTGTGCTTGCGAGGGCTCTCGGTTACAATGAACAGCCGCTTCATCGTGTGCAGGCGTCCTGCAAAGGGACGTAACCATTGGGTAATTGTTTACATCATGCATGTCCTGCTAATTTCCATTTCTTCGCTTGAACTCAGGTAACGTTTTTATCACTTCATTTTAGTCTATTGGTTTAATTCTGATTTACAGAAAGCAGAGCAAAGGCAAGAGGCAAGACGCTTGACAAAGACCTCTGCGCCGTATGCAGTTCGGCAGACAGGCCTCAGAAACATATCAAAGCAGTATTGCAAACAATTTATTCTCTTTTAGAGGACAAAATGGATAAAACAAGCAACACTGAAAGGCCATAAATGCTAACAAAGCACACGAACAATAAATCGAATGAATTTTATGTTTTCTTGCATTATAACATTCTTAAGGAACTTTTGGGGAATTGGCTTGCTGACAGAGTAGTTTTTCAGTGCGAATTAGTGGAGACGCTACTTGAAACTGCACGTGAAACCTGCCGTAGTTTGTCCAGACAATAAAGATTTTTCTGTTATGTGTGCGGAAGCAATACTCAGCAGCGGAGTTTGCTGCGCAGTCAAGTTTCTGGCTCTGGACATGTGGTAAGAGCCTATAACAGTGTAAGTGGTTAGCCTTAATCAGTTAATACGTTCTGAATAATAAATCTGTCGGTATATATTGTGAATTCCCCTGATGGTATTCAGATATGCGCAAGACTCGCTTCTGCAGAGTTATCAGCTTATGAAAATAGCCCTGCGTGGTTGCCACCCATACTGGCGAACAATAATACATTGTGGAGTATAAAAGAGTAAAATATAGTGAGGATCTTAGCGACTGTGGTACCAATGGGCTTAGTTTATAAAGACAACCTACTGCCTTACTAAACTCGGCCACCAGTTTCGACACCTGAGCACTGTTCCCCTGGCCCCTGAATATGGCTTCTTTCTTGGTGTCCCGGAATGTTATTACTACTACTTCAACTGCCATCGTCTGGAGCAAGACATTTAGATCAATTCATATCAACTTTAAAACACATCGGCTGAACTATGGTGGCATCTGCCACATTCTGAGAACTCTTAAAGACCACAATGAGGGACATGTGTCTTCTCTGCTAGGCAAGGCTTAGCTCCCAACTATAATTACAGAGTCACTTTCTACCGCACCTTCTACGTTGTGTTTGTGCCCTAAAAATCGTACGCTTCCTTGATAGCGAAACCGAAGGAGTCCTCACACAATCGGCTTTCATTTTTTATTTCTCCAGCTTCCATGGTTTACAGTGTTATCTCTTTTCAAGTTCTGTTTATGACATTGCATTAATTGAAAATCGGACTGCTTGCACCTGGCTTGCACTCTTGACAGTGTTCAGCAAGATTACCTTTAGCGTTTTCTAGCGTCGCCTTTCATTTACGCACCTCCTCGTTTGGCCTATATATACTTTACATCATGACATCGGAAGCGAATATACAACCCCTTGCACACAATCAACAAATTTTTTTCCTGAGCATCTTACTGAAAATATTCTTTTCTACATGAAACACATTAGTCATCTCATACATTTTTAAGAGTTTGTTGCTGACAAAATCAGTCGGACATCTAATTTATGGCCTATTATCTTGAGCATGTGTGTAATTTTGTGCATTTGTAGAACCACTGCAATTTTCTTATGCTTCTAAGGCAAGCCTCGAAAATGACGCTTACGGATCATACCTTCGGCTACTATCAATAAGATGTCATTGGGATAACCAGCTTCGTCCAAACCCTTTACTTGCTCCTATAGACTACTGTTTATCAGGTGTTTTCTTACTTTTCCATCGTCTGTTCAAAATACGTGTTCACCGGAAAGCGCCGAAATTAAAGGCTTTGTGAACACAGCGAAAACGTAGAAAACGATAAAGGAAATTTTTCCGAACAAAGTGAAGAATGCGAACCAGGTGTGTGTAGTCTGATGTTCAACGAATGGAGTCATAAACAGGAGTAGAAATCAACTAACAAAGGAGGACATGGAAGCTAGAGAAATAAAAGTACTGGAAAGATGCTTGTGTGAGCACTCACAATGTTTCGCTATCAAAGAAGGCGATTATGTTTCTTAATGGCGACAATGAAGCCGAGGAGGGTGCGTAGGTAATACGATAGTATATTGGGATGGTCTGTTCACGGTCTCGCAGTTTACAAAAACCTGTACTTGCGTTCAATAAATGTTCATTTCAATGTAACCGCACGTGGTCTTCTCTAAGTTTTCTCCTGTCTTTAGAGCGATACTTTCTTCGTCATGGCACGCCAACTTGCCCAACACCGAAGACGTTCAGCAGTTTTTAGAAAATAGGTTTTTTGACTTTTAGGAGCACTTTTTCGGCATAGCATTGTGAGCGGTGTAGAGCATGAGAATACGGCTATCACGTGCTAAGTTGTAGGCTGGTTAACTAATACTGAATAGTTAACTTTTTGTCTATTACAGTTAGGATCCTTAGTATAGAGAAGCGTGTAGCCCACCGTAACTTATATCGATATCAGTTTTTTTTAATTTAGAAAAAGCAGTTACCAGTAGCTTTGTGGCATAACAAATTCTAGGTACAGCGCGCCAAAATACAATACATGCGCTTTTAAGAAGCTTGCAAGCAAAGCAACCCATCCAGTGCACGTAACTCGCCGAAATAGCCAAAGGTTTTTGGGTCACTTCAACGAGTGTAACAGCGTTTCTAACTGTAAAATCTGTCATGAATGTCTCTTACGGTGGGCTGCACGCCTCGAGATATATAAGTTAACAGCAATATTTAAATGCTAATTACGTAGTATTAATTAACAAGCCAATTAGTTAACAAGTCTTAATTGTATTCTAACGCGCTACACAGATGATATTGCTATGCCGAATAAAGCAATGCTCTAGCTCATAAAGCGTATCTCCTGTGAAACATCCGGTGGAACCAGGTTATTCCCACCTGGCGGCCAGACAATTTATTCTTCATGAGGCTTGGGTCTCTATTAATCAGACTGGTAAAATAAGTTGCGCAGCCTTGCCATTTCTCACATTGATATTGCTTTCGAAAAGGATTTTACTTATGCATAGCGTAAGGTAATATATGTTCTTTTGATATTGTCGGCATGCGAATGACTTGCAAGAGTGGGATTTTTGCAGGGGAAATTTCTGGTGATATTGTAAGTTTAGATTTTACTGCCGTACGTCACTTGCATGATACGCAGGCTCAGAACATATAAAACGCCCCTCTTACACTGTTTGCAGGCTAGAGCCGTAATTTATAACAAGTAGCCCGGCGGCAACAGCCGAGGCAGCGTACTGACACAGACAGCTTCAACGTGAGAGCAGTTGCGAGAATTTGGTGTCAAGATCGCTACCATTGTATTTTAATTGCTCAAAGTATATTGTCGCAAGACAGCTGGCATAATGAAAGGCATTGTACGAGCACTTAAATAGACTGACTCGGTCTTTAACTGAGCTACAGAACAATCGAATTTTTATCCTTGCGCGAGAACCATTCCTGCGTGCAGCGGTGTTGAAGCAATAGACGCGTACAAAGCAGGGGTGATTCACCTTTCGTGAGAAAAAAAGAACGCACACCTTGACAACGCCACTTTCGACGTCTGCGGTTTTTGGCCATTGAACTCGATAGTTTCTTAACGGTTTCCAAAAAGGCTTAGTGACATACGCTGCTAGGAAAAGAATCATTGCTACACAACGTTTTCTTTTTTACTTGGTTGCGGCATTCCCACGAGTATTTAACGGCTCCCTCCGAATAAAGGAGCTCAAAAAATGGTACGGTGTCACACTAGTTAAAAGGAGCAGACGTGCGGAAGAGTGCGTTCATGGCTGGCTCAAGGTTTTGCTTCGCTGGCTTGTCGGTACATCTGGTGGCGGTATTCGACTATGGTTAAGATCTTAACGAGGTTAAGCTGATCTGATCTGTTTGCGCCGCAGTTGGAAGCTTATAAAGACGACAATATGCAATGCACACCTCAAGAGTGTGTTGCAGTTTAACACGCGTTTTCTTGTTTCCACGGTAAATTGCCGCCTTTCTCATGCTCCAAAAATGATTCAGCATTGTTTTATCGATTGCAAAGATGCAATACTCTTTTGGTGTATATCGTAACGGACATTGAAACTAAAGACAATTTCACACCACGTTCTCTACAGTATCCCAATGCACTGCCATTTTAGATAAACTCTTAGATGTGTTTTTTTTTTCTCATTCGACTACACAACCTCTATAAAACCACATTATAGACCAACATCGTGAACTTATTGTTTCTTCAAAATACCATTCTCAGCACAATGACGGCTCATCTGAAGAAATTGTATGCACATGCCGAGTTTGAGCAGGAGCTGCAACCCCTTCTAGTGCTGCCCTCTTCTTTGGCCTGTCTCTAGTGTATCGTTTCTTAGGTTTGCCATTATGATGCAGTAGAGATGCGCTCTGAGTTTTCCTTTTTCTCATGCTTGGTTTGAGTGTTTTGTATTACGCATTGTGTTGATTTGCGATTGTTTTCTTGATGATTTGTACATTGTTCGTGGGGATAGTACATTGTTTCTCTGTAATATATACCATGTTTAGAAAACGAAATAGCGATAGCATAGAGCTCTTGTCACTGGCAAGCTAAGCTGATGTGTTCCCGCTTCCGCTTGTTCCAATTCCACTCACAACAACAATTTATTTATTTATTTCACACCTATGACGCTCCATTTCCTATGTTGCCATTACAATGCTCTTGGCACAAACCCGCATACATTGCGTGATCTTGCTCGGTGTTTACCCATCAGAATTGTGCTTATGCACTGATATCCCTCTTTTTTTCTCGCAAATCAATAAACTTACATTTTTCATGCATGGTGATGGTGCGTGTTCTTCCACAGCTTCTAACGAGGAGTGATATTTACAGAATAACAGGCGGTCCGTTGAAAGAGGGCTAAAAGTGGCGTTGTTTGAATAGATATCTTACTTTTTGTTCTGTTAATAAAATGCACATAACCTTGCCGATTAAAATATTGTTACTTCTGGTTAGTTCTTTTCAGTCGGAAGGCCATTCGTACAAGGGGTTCAAAAATGAACACATTATATCGCTGCACGAAAAAGCAAATTTGCACTCTATGTCCGCCCCGCCGCGGTGGCTCAGTGGTTAGGGCGCTCGACTACTGATCCGGAGTTCCCGGGTTCGAACCCGACCGCAGCGGCTGCGTTTTTATGGAGGAAAAACGCTAAGACGCCCGTGTGCTGTGCGATGTTAGTGCACGTTAAAGATCCCCAGGTGGTCGAAATTATTCCGGAGCCCTCCAATACGGCACCTCTTCTTCCTTTCTTCTTTCACTCCCTCCTTTATCCCTTCCCTTACGGCGTGGTTCAGGTGTCCAACGATATATGAGACAGATACTGCGCCATTTCCTTTCCCCCCAAAAAAACCAATTATTATTACTCTATGTCCGGCATGTGACAAATATGGTTGTGAGGAATTTGTCTTGTGTTCAGCGATCATTGCAAAGGACAATGCTACATTTTGGCACTATGCACCCCATTGTTCTCTTATCCCCTACCCTCTTAGGAATACTTGGCAAGCGTGGGCTCGAATAGAGAAACAGCTCGCCTTGGTGCTCTATGGATGCATACTTGGAGCACTTAAACGGTGTGCTATAACTCGGACATTTCACACAACTCATTTCTTTAAAAATTCCTTTCTACGGCAGAGAAGTGAATTAGGCTCCATCCAAAGTCTGGGATCGTTATAGAAACACAGAGTTATACTTCTTTCTTCAGTCTCTTTTGCTCCATCTTGCACGCTGTTTGCCAAACAATGACACTTTTTGGTGTGTGTTTGAACGTCTTAGGTAGAGCACACTTGGCGGAAAAAAATGGCGACATCTCATTGATTCATATTGTAGGGGGCACATTTTGTTTCAAAGACATGTTTTTTTGGGTAAGATGTTTACTTTTGTGTGTTCATTAGAATCTATTTGATGCCACTCTGTTTACAGTTATTCCTTACACGTAGAAAAACTTAAAGGTTAGTCTTATGTTCAAGCACTGAAGCCCGTTTCTATTGTTTTTTATATTAAAGTTTGAAAAAAAGAAAAAGCATCCTTGGTGAGCATAAAGAAAAACCGCGCTAAAACCTTGTGTGAGGGGCAGCTACGTGTTTCCTATTTTCATGCACAAAAAACAGCGGTATACCTTCCTTGGAAAACTCTTGGCTGTTGCGCATGACTTACTTCAAAAGACAGTGCATGGAGGCATATGCTTTCTCTGAGATCCGGGGTTTGTACGAAATGTGCCAGAAACTTTAATGTCCATGTTCTCGATAATCTTTATTTATTTGCAGTTAGGCTTATAAGTTGAAAATAGGGTAAAAGCGATCAAGGTTAGCTTTCTAGATTTAGCGACCAGAAAGCGTTAGTACTTTCGTCTCTCTTTCGAATGAAGCATTAAAACTAAAAAGTTAAAATTTAAGCACTTTATTTCAGTGCCAAGAGAGGCTATTAAATGTTTTCGAAGACATCTTGAACACGGCCTCTTTTGAGAAAGGTCGCCTGCGTTTAGCAGCGCCTCACAGTCGGAATCTTAGGAAAGCATCTGCTGCATGAAATGATGGACAGCATTTTTACGTGTTTGCCTTGATGTCTGCAAGGCATGGGAATATTTGGTCTGGCTCGAGAGGATCATATATTTCCAAGCGTAAATCAAGGCACGCCGCCCCGTGCTGAACAGCGCCGGGAAACGCCCTTCTCGTGTTCCCAGTCAGGACAAGCTTCGTAAATTCACTACAGAAAGAAACATAAATCACTTTGGAATTTAAACTAACATGGGCGTTTTGAAAACGCCTGCCTTTCAATACTTATAGAGAAGTTGCTCAATGGCGGCGATAGAAATTCCAACTATACATTGCAGATGAACCAACGTTTGTCGAATACATGGCTAAGGCATGCATTCAAGGCGTTGCAGATACCCGAGAGATTTTTAATGTGGTCAGTTTTTAGTGATTCGTTTTTTCCTTTAGCACATAAAAAACAGGCATTTGAATCCCCGTGCTTCAAGAATGATAGTCTTAGGCACTTATGCGCCATAAAACCCAAAGTAACACACAACTCATCAGTTTAACCGTTATTTATGCTTGGAGGACTCGCACATAGATTACGTGGCGCTCTTTTAAAAATTGCTGTTTTTATGCTGTTATGTTGTTTAATCGCCTTCCCTATTTTTTTCATATTTTTGTTTATATTCCTTGCGCGTTTTTCCCGACGAATACATTGGCCTTTCCACTGGAACTTTTCAATTAGGCTTTCTCAGTTTTATTTTCGCGCCTGCATTTCATGCCGGTAAATATAAATTGCTGTTTGAATAACTTTGAAGTCATACAGAGGTTTTGGGGTAAGCTTGACATGGGGAGTTTCTGCTTCTTTGCTATCATCATAATGAAATTGTACCTGTTGGTGAAGTCTATGAACTCTACGTGGAGGGCGGCCTCCTCCGTGATTTCTGGACACCCCTGTTTTGCGTTAGTTGTGCCAATGTCATTGCCTCAGCTGTGCCATTAGTAACACGCAAACAGGTTTTTACTATTAATTCAACATGAGTACCTTGTGTTCAGTGTGGAGCGCATGAAATATGGAACAACTTTATTAACACTAGATGAGAACATTGACAGAAATGTCGCATTAAACTGTGCCGATGAATCATGCCATGGTCACCCTTGGAAAGTCATGGACGGCCCAGGCAACCACTTATGAATTCGCGTTAAGCACGCCGATTTCTTTTTCTACATTCTCGGTGCCGTACTTGTGCGCGACGGATGAGGAAACTTTTCTGCAGTTTCCACGTAAATTTATTTTGAACTAGGCTTCGTTCGCGAATCGCACACGCCAAGCATATAGAAATCGCGGCTGTGGTCAAGAGAGACGGTTAAATAATGTTGTCGCGTAGTAGTGACCGAAGTCTGGAGAGAAGAGAGACAGCGAAAATGGCTTGTAAGGAAAACTCTTTATTTTGGCTTACTTGCTCCCGCAAAGAACTGAATTAATCGGTTATGGCGTAGCAACAAGCATGCTCGGTGGTCGTAGGACAGAGTGCCCAAATCAAAGCTGATAGCGATCTTTTGTGATACGGTCCTCAGAGTTACTACAACAGTCTGGAATAACCTGGAATTGGCTCCTCCTTGAACAATCGAGATAAATGTGTTCTCGTCTTGGATTGCAAAGAAAGCGATAAATGCACGTTGAGGCACCTTTGAAGAATGAACAAACAAAAAATACAAAGGTTCCCGGCAATATTAACATTGTTTTCTGGTTGCTGCTTTTGGCATCTTTTTATCATCACCGTGTGCACATGTCTTTTCCCACAGCTGCTGCCACTGTTTCGAAATCAGCTTTATGCACTTTTTTACTGCGAATTTATTTCATCGCACTACTTTGCTCCCATTGCAGGCAAACGCCGAGATTGCGAGTGAAATTCAAATATTGTAGGCCACATTCAACAGCAGGTAGAATCAACTTGCCGACCAGCTTGCGGTAAGACGAATGTGAAGGTCAAATTGCACGATAGCAGTCGTGATGCCAGCGTGGCCTCAACTCAGAAGTTCATGGAATAGGGGCGAGTCTGGAACAAACGCGGCTTAATGACAGCCTAGTCGAAATCAAGCGAAAGGAATGGGCTTCGACAGGGCATGTATTGCGCAGGAAAGACAACCGCTGGTCCTTAAGGGTAACGGAGTGGATTCCAAGAGAGGCAAGCGTAGCAGGGGGCGGCAGTAGGTTAGGTGGGCGGATGAGATTAAGAAGTTCACAGGCACAGGGTGGGCGCAGCTGACAATGGACAGGGTTAATTGGAAAGAAATCGGAGAGGTATTTGCTCTGCAGAGGGTGTAGTCAGGCTGATGAAGATGAGGATGATGGAAGAGTTCAATAAACTTTTCAAATGACCTCCGTGACCAGCAACTTCTGTCCGCCTAGAAAAAAATCTCTAAAAGCTGATAATGATACTCGCCCCTAAAGAGTGTCAGATGTCAAGAAGTAATCTGAACTTAAAAGCGTTGAAATGAACAGGGTGTCATGCACCAATCTTGAGGGTCGCATAGCTATTACAACCGCAACTGTTTCGGCCACTGACCTAGCATCGTAACTGCGCGCCAACGAAATCTGATGAGCAAAATATTGTTGCGCGTTTCTGGTATTGAATAAACAAAAAAATGGTCTGACGATAGAGCATGAAAGGCCAGATTGATCTTGAAATCGAGATTGATTTCATGTACAATGGGCTCTTTTCCAGCGCTCATGTCGTCTCTTGTTTCTTACTGTTAGTCCTGTGTATCGCGCTGATATAAGATGGGTTTCCGTGGTTTCGATGTGCAAGGCGCGCACGCCATTTTTTTTAAACAATCTTATCGCAAAAGACAACAAAAGGCTTTCCGCGAAATCTCCAACGCTCACAAAAAAAAAAATGGTTTTCTGTGGGCGGATAACCGTCACATAAAATCAAACAAATCATCTATTAGTCTTGTGTTCTGCATCACTGATGAATATCGTTTCCGCGTTATCATAAACTTGCTCGTCTCTACTACACAACTGTTATTTTGCAATGACGTTTAACTTTGAGCCTTGTTAACCTTAACTATTTCTTCTTATGTCACCTAGATCATTAAATATTTTCAATCCTCACAGCCACCGCTAACACTACAATGACAACTCTGTTGCACGATCATGCGCATGTTAGCCTTTTCACACCATCTGTATGAATAAACCCTCACTAAGTTTCGTCGACCAAGAATTGCATACTCTTTAGTCTCATTTAGCTGAATACGGTCATCGATGGGCCAGTAATCATAGAGGGGCGTTATTATCACGTCTTAACAGTGTCCTTACATTAGGTGCTTAAAATTGTTACTTGATAAATCTAATTGTCTATTTTCTTGAGGCTAATAAATAATTTGTTTTCCAAGGTGCTCAGAATAATATCTTTGGTTGCATATATCAAGCATCTTCATCGTCCTTCAGTAAACCTCAAATAAGCGTTCACGGGAACAAAAGAACACACATCATGAGTGACCTGGATATGATCTTTCCAGTTTCCTCAAGAGTGCCATATACTGAATACACTATAAATGTTTGTGGTCATGGCTACGAGTGTTCTTTAAACGTGCAATAGAAAATTTCTAGTTGCAGGAACGGTACATTTATTGTTAATCGGCTGTCCAGTGTTATCGCTTGCTGCAATGTAGTCGCAATATAATTCTAAATAATCGGTCTTTGCCTTTTCTTCAAATATTAGAATTTTTTCCCGATAATGGCGAAGTGTATATGTAACCAAGAAAAGCATGAATGCATCTTTGTTTCTTGACAAAATTTCTAACACGCTATAGGGAGTGGTTATCAGTTACCTTGATCGATGACCAAGAAACTCTGTTCTGTTCGTTCGGGAGCATCCGTGCTATTGCTGTTGATGAATCATCTATGTCAGTTATATCAGAAAAGAAAAGATATTCCATTCCTCACAACCGTAGGCTCTCTGGCAGTCCTTTTAAACGTCTGCGAAAGATGCCCTCTATAAAAGACTAAAAAAGCAATTGTCCATATTCGCTGACTCATCAGATTGAAAACTCACAGCGGTGTATTAGAAGTGCTGCTTAGAAGAACTGAAAAAGAATATTATTAATTTGAAATAAAACAATCAGGTAATCTTTATAAAAAGAACAAATTATCAATTTATTCTAAAACAGGACTCTCGATACGGCTTCGATATACGTATCACATGCCGAAAGATAAACATGTCTGCAACAACTCTCTTTAGATGGAAAATGCGTTCATTCATAAACTGGTCAAGGATATCAGCCATTTCTTGCCCCACGCAAGCATGCCTATCATCAACTGAGTTTTTTTTTCGGTTCCCT
>JARKHS020020349.1:0-20761 GCA_030143305.2 Amblyomma americanum
GTGTCCCATGTACTACATCACCGCCGTGGTCTGCCCATCGAACAGCATGTCCAAAAAGTTAATTTATCTCCTAACACAATGCTACTCAGCCAATTTTAGGGACGCGAGAAAGGGGTAGCTGCCACATTTTGTGTACCTCGAGTATCTGTACTTTTTGCTGATGTCAAAAGCATGGCTACCAAACATTGCTCGTTGTCATCAGCAATAGACGCATGGACCGCTGAAATGATAGCTTTAACAGATGGATTGTTCTCTGCGCATGTTCTAGATGAGCATTTTTCAAACGCTTCACGCTTTACCATTTGTCGCTGTGACCGCACTGGACCTCGTAGAGGCGGCATGATCCTGGCAGTTTCAAAGCAAATTTTATTTTCATATATTGATAGGCAAGCCAACTTAGAAACGGTATCCACTGCGCAAATTCTCGATCATCAAAAACTTATACTTGCTGCATGTTATCACCTCCCTACTTTGCCATTCAGTTTCATTCACGAGTTGCATGATGTTATTAAAACTATTTCAGCATGTTTTTTCCTAATCACCGTGGCTTTTGTTCGGAGACTATAACTTTCCTAATATTTCATGGCATAATCAGACCCTTCGCTTTTCACTATTTTCGTTAGCCCAATTGGTTGCACAAGCCCCTCAATATCAGCAACTTCAGGAAGCACGTTACATTCCGTTCTAACTTGTCGATCGGATTTTGTTGCTACAATCTCTTACTTAACAAAAATAAGTGATCATGCAATCGAATTTTTTGATTAACTTACTTTGTCTGCGACGTAGCATCAAATTTAAAATTATGCGCGACTTCAAGAAAGGCAACTCTAAGGCTATAATTAACGAATTCTTGCTGTTTATTAATTACATTCCCGAGTACTTTGACCAGCGAACACTGCAAGCTAAGTGGTATCTTTTTTTGCCAAGGACTACCAAATAATTGATAAATTCACTCCTAACCGCACCGTAACCATAAGTACGAAATCCCACTGGTATAACTGCAGCAAACGTCTCTCTCACACGAAAGAGCGTGCCTACCGTGCTGCGCAGCTTTAATCAACTGAGGCTAAGTGGGCAAAATATAAGACTCCATGTAATACGTACGTGAGCGCAATTAATCATGCCATAAATCGTTTATTATCAAATACATTGCCAACAATCTTACGAACTATCGTTGAGCCCTTTGGCACGGTATTAATTGTGCAGTAGATGCTTCAATATCTTTACTTAATTACGTTGATGAACCCTTTCTCAAAAATTTGTACTTAGTGTGCTTAATGACGCTTTTAACAAAACTTTTCCAACACTATCGATATATTGCTGCCACCCATAGCGCTTTACAACTATCCTTTTCTCTTCGATAACAGTAGATGTGCTCGGCACTCAGAAAGTTAAAGATTTTAACCTTCATTTCTCCACTGGATTCGACTGCACTAACTTGATCTTCCTGACAAGCACGTGAAGTTTTAGCCGTATAATTAAATGAAAGAATTGTCAGGAATCAGTTCACACATCAACGCTTCCCGTCGAGCGGAAAGTCCGGAAGGTGCTTCTAAACTCTTAAACTGGTATCAAAGCTTCGCCTTCCCATTTCCGCCTCACTTTGCTCACATTTACTTGCTGCAAAATGCTGGTTAAATGTCTTGATGCTAATTTTTCTCACAGACACAACATAGATTCCGCTGGTCTTACTCCTGTCAGACCCATCTCATATCATTCACACGCGCATTGCACCGTATTTTAGATTGATCATTCAATGCTGGCTGCATTTTTCTAGATTTTGCCGGAGGATTTGATAAAATTTTCTATAAAGTACTACTTCAAAAACTGCACCAATTAAGCATCGACTTCAGTTTGCTAAAAGAAATTGCATCTGTTCTAAATAACGTTTATCAATTTACTTCAAACACAAAACCAGTTAAGCATAGATTCCATTTTATTAAAACGCATCGAATGTTTTCAAACTAGCCATAATCAATTTGTTAGTGCAAATGCTAAGTGTTAGTGTTAGTGCTAAGCTCTCTATATCAATGATCTTCCCCCTCCATTAAAGTTGAATATTTGCTTCTTCCAAGATGACTGCGTCCTTCTTCGTTAAGTAAATAATATTAATAGATTCTGCAATCTCACCTTGATAATATAGCAACTTGGTGTGATACATCATTTATGAAGCAAAGCGTTATTAAATGTAAAATTATTGAGGCCTTAAAGATAACTAATACATACACTTCCTATTCAATAACTGCCTTCCTGAATCAGCAAATTCTTAAAAATAACTTGGTGTGGATATCACCGCTAAACTAACATGATTACTTCACATTCAGAACATAATAGACAGTACGATGCTGACCGCATATTGGGTTATTTAGGCCGCCGGATTTTTTCAGGCCAATCCTGATTCAAACTACAGCATTACAAGATTCTAATTGGGTAGAAATTTAAATGCGCGACGGCGGTTTGTGATTCCTATCTACAGAAACTAATCAATTCAGTTGAACTCGTTCAAAATAGCTGGTTAGTTTTTTTTTGTTTTAAGATATGACGGGGCACCTTGCATGAATAAGAAGACATCCGGATGGAACATTACATGCTTATCATAGCGTAGAAAATCTACCGTCTAAGCCCTTTGCACAACGGTTAGTTTCTGTTTCTGTGCCTGCCCGGCATACGTGGTCTGGGCAATCCTCCTGGGAGGCTTAACATCTGGCACAAAATTTACCATCAGCCTTCACTGCTTCATGATCTCATACGGTAACCTCAATATACCAAAGAGCTTCGACCATTCTCACAAAGTTGGGATTGAGTCACCAAGAGCACAAGCTCGTTCTTACTCCATATCCCAAGGGAATGGGACCATCTTCCCGCAGAACTCATGAATATTATTGATAACCTATTTTTCGCAGAGGATTAGCTAATGTTATATATTCAAGTCCTTTCTTGCTCTGCACATTTTGTACTGTGCCTTTAGCTATTTTTGCGTTGTGCTTCTTTTTTAACCACTCCCTCTCTGTACTGGCTTTGGCCCTGGGGGATAAAGCAAAAAAAAGGAAACAAATGAAACAAAATCCTCCATAAACGCCACTCACCACCAATCAACAAACTTACGCCCACCTTCATCCTTCAGAAAAAAATATGGCCGTATATGTGAATCCCCTGCCTAGAGTGAACATCAAATAAGTCGCTGAGGGCATATCCAATTGTTAGCTTTGTCGCGTCAAGTTTCATCATCGGTCTGTGAATCTTTTACCGCGATAGTGTTGAGGCTCTCATCCTGCTGAAAATCCTGTGTCTTCGTCGTTGTGGTCGTCGCAGAAGTTGTAAGCAACAAGTCCCCGGAGGTGCAACCTCGGTGCCTCACATAGACCTCGTGACCTTGTGGCCTCATTGTAACCAGCCCACTGTATTGTGAGAAAACTGACACTAGTAGCCGGTGGCAGTTAAATTAATGATCTGTCGCGCGAGGTTGCTCGGGAGGAAGAGGAACCTCGGTCATACAAGCCCCACCGGAGGCACCACCTACTAGAGCAGCGCAGTGGTGCATTGCTTAGCCGCCGCACCACTGCGTCAGGAGTGGTACGAGAACTCTTAGTTATCTTTGAATGTAATGTCCAAAACGACCTGTTCCACAAATATGGGCACTAACCCACGGATGTTATTGCGTCAAAAACTGATGACGGAGCTTAGGCGTCCCCTTCATTTTTTCTTACCTTTTTGTAATGTTCATTAATGAAAATTTTAATTATTAATGCATCTGCTGAACTGGTCCCTGCGGTTTCTTGCTGTATATAACCGCACAACGCTTTAATGACTGCGCTCATTAAATTTTTTCGTAGCAAAACTCACACATCGTAGCAAAACTCACCCTTGCGCTTATATAGGAGGTTTCAAATATTTTTAATCGGACTGCTTTTTCGCCGCCTGTTCAGCCGTAGCATGAACCCCAGTGACATTTTCAAAGTAAAAATATTAATCATATTTATTTGACTACAAAATTCGATAGATATTGTTTGCGAAGTTAATTAGGAAGTTTGTTTAAATAAGAAAATTGTTGAAATCTCAGTGCCCGTCGCCTTATCTCGGTGAGCCTGAGCAGTGAATGTCTGTAAAATGGCTCTCCACTGCACTTCTTTCTGCTGCGACAAATTGTGCATTGCCATGACAACTTTGGGGACATATAATCTTTATCACACAAAGACAATGTTTGCCAAACAAAGCCAGACGAGTATGCTGCACAAAGATAGATCACTGCCACAGAACCTGCCCAATACCTTTCATATATCTATGTATCACGACGACATCTGCATTTGGGTCCCCTCTGTGACGCGTCTCCTGGTGCGAGCAATACTTCAACGGGCAGCAACCATAAGTTCTTCCTGTCTCCGAGAGCAAGATCTGAGCGTTTCAGCCGAGAGGTGCGCGTTTATGGCATTTACACGCAAACTTTTGCCTCCATATCTGGTAACTATCGACGACCGTACCATTTTTATTGCACTTTTCATCGTTCTTTAGTAGTTGTCGTAGACCGGAATTTCTCACAGGACCTGCACTGCACCTTTCTTAAAGAACAAGCTAACTACAATCGCTCGCCTACGAATATTTCTGGCCAGAAAATCATGTAGCTCGTGGATTCAGTCAATGCTGCAGCTGTACAGAGCGCTCTTTTTGGGATTATTGCGATGCCGCACACCCGTGCTTTCAAACGTATGCAAGAGAAAGTTTTGTTTCCTCCAGACTGTACAAGGTCAGCCCCTCGCACAAGCCAGGTTCTCCATCGCAGGTCATCAACAGTTGCAACCATTGCTATCTGAAAGGACTGCCCCCTTGCGCGTGTATAGCCTTCGACAAATTGCGGATTCACATACGCAATCTAACAATGATTCTCCAGCATCACCTTGTGTCAGTGCCGGTGCAGAAACCGCACGCTGCGTTTTCTTAGGTTATAGCAGCCCACCAGTCATCCCTTCCATCACAGTTAACTTCGGCGGCACGACCTTCTTCTGCGCTCTCGTAACTGCGGGAGCCATATGTGCTCCTTGCCATACCGGGGATAACGAAGCACTCGGACTTATCGACGGTGCCCCTTCAACTGTAGAAAGCGTGCTTACTCCAAGCCAGATGTAGTGACCACACATATGTATACACGGATGGCTCGGTCTAACCTACTAGTTCATCTTGCGGCGTGGTCATTTCTGCGCCACAGGCTAGTAGTAATAAAAAAATTTGCATCAGGCAACCTCCATGAAGTCAGAATTTTCCGCTCTTCGTGCAGCTGTTAAGTACATCTGTCCACAAACACCCCAAAAATTAGCTGTGTTCTGCGATTCTAAATATCCTCTGCAATGCCTTTGCCTTCCGCCATGGCGACCACGAGCACCTAGCAGCAAAAATAAGACAGCTACAACACTGGGCACTGAAAGAGTATCTTGATCTGATCTTCCAGTGGCTAGCAGGTCGCAATGGGACTGTCGGCAATGATTTAGTTGACGATGCATCGATAAGCCAACGGCAGTGCCAGCAAAATTCGGATAACCCTGAGAAGAGCCGACGCAGAAAGGCATCAGCTAAGGTTTGGCCTAAACGTTTCTTTAGAGTCACGTTCTACCCCTGGAAACTCAGCATGCCGTTTGCACCGCCTCTACCCCTCAATTTACTGTCCGGCATCTCCCGCTGCGATTCCAGGCTGTTGTGTCCCCTGTGGCTCGGAGAACCGTTTAAAAATGCCTACTCAATCCCAGTGGCTGGCTATCATGCATGTCAGAACATCGGGTGCCGTGAGACAATTGAACAACTACTTTGTGACTGCCCTCGGTATGAACGTGAGCGTGTCCTGGCTGCAAAGCTTCGCCGCTTGTATCCCCGTCCCCTTGCAGGAGGCAAGATTATGGGCCCTTGGACTAAACCTTCATCTCAGAGGACAGCTGCGAAGGCTCTTTTGAAGTTCTTAAAGCACTCAGGGGTGATTTAAAAGCTATATACTCTTATTTTGCGCCCTGGTTACCATATTACTGTCGCATTGACCTACGGACAAGTGAACAACTGACATCCCATTCCTCTCCCCTTTTTTGCTTTCCCTCTGTTCCCCTTTCCACTAGTAGGGTAGCGTACTGAACGTCGTCTAATTAACCTCTCAGACTTTTTGTTCTTTTTTCTTTCTCTCGCACTGCACGCTTTGCGTTGCAGCGAAAGACCCCTTACTCTAATTTTAGTGCGCAGCTCCAAGGCGCCTGTTCTTGGTTTGAGTGGGATGTCTCGCCGTCCTTAGCGTAACCGAGCGCGTAATGCAGCGCAGAGTGAAAGACGGCGATAGCGAAGTGAGCGTCATGAGGAACAAGGAGGAGGAGGAGGTTGCGGCGGTGGCATAAAGGCAGGTCGTGCCGCGGTGGCCCGCGACACCAGGGTAGCCTGAATTCTTCTACAGCGTTCGACATCGGTATACATCGCTCACAGCGATAACGGTAGAATAGCGCGCGACGTAAACGCGTTGCTCATTCCCCCCACGATAGGCTCATCGATGGCGGAACGCTCGGCGCCCTCCCGAAGTCGAAACCCTAAGCCGCTTCTGTTTGGCACAGCGTCTTCCGTATATGGTAGTCTAATGTTCGAGAACCGCAGCAGCTGCTCTCGAAAATCGCATTGCCGAAAAGTGTAACAGTAGAATTTCAGGTAGTTCCTTTCTTCAAAGAAGTTTTCCTTCCTCTAGCGTAGTTTGGCGTGGAAGAAGACTAAGAGGCGTGCTTGTAGATGATAACACCAGAGCATATATTAACAGCAGATATATACAGAGAGTAAAACTGGAAGAAGCAGAAATTAATTTACAAAGAGGGCAAATTTTTCACTACTTTACTCGTCGACTTGACAGGTTAGAGCCTAAGTAGAACCGCGTTACATGCTAAGCATAGAGCCCAAGCTCATACGGAACTAGACTTCATGCGTTCATATGCGTTATGAAACTATTAACACAGAATTTGGGGGCGGTCATTTTCAGTGGCCCGCCCCAAGCACCAATTCTCCAATCAAAAATGTTATGCGCGGTGGGGACTACTCCACTTGCATTGCTAAAGTCAGGTTCTTGACACTGATGCGCTCCCATCCGTCATCAGTGCGTGTCGTCCGTCAGCAAGAAAAGAGAAAGGGAAAGGGCCAAGAAGCCGCTACACCGCATATGGCGGGACACCCGGCAATGAACTTAGTTCCCGCGCATTGCCTGAAAAACGCCGTAATTGCCCTTTTCGGGTGCTTTTTGCCCCCTGGGAAACCAGATAAGTAACGGTCCTGTTTTCTCACGCATTCGGTGAGTAGGCATAATTGCTTCAACAGGTGTTCGTCACCACCATCCTTGAAAGACGCCTTTGTTCGGCTATGCGGCACTGCGGGCAGCTGTGGGACATCGGCTGCCTCTCCGACGATAGCCTACGGAGATAGGGGGTCTCGTGAAGACGACGGCGGTGCGTCAAAAGACCCTATCTAATTCCCGCAGTCGCTGTGCTTGCGGGGTCTCTCGGTTGCAATGAACAGCCGCTTTCGTGTGTGCAGGCATCCTGAAAAGGGACCGTAACCATTGGCTAATTGTTTCCATCGTGCATGTCCTGCTAATTTCCATTTATTCGCTTGAACTCAGGTAACATTTTTTTCACGTCATTTTAGTTAATTTGTTTTATTATGATTTACAGAAAGCAGAGCAAAGGCAAGAGGCAAGAAGCTTGACAAAGGCCTCTGCTCCGTATGCAGTTCGGCAGAAAGGCAGCAAAAACTTCTAATAATAGTTTGCAAACAATTTATTCCCTTTTTAGGGGACAAAAAGGATAAAACAAGCAACACTAAAATGCCATAAATGCTAACAAAGCACACGAACAATAAATCAAATCAATTCAATGTTTTCTTGCATTATTAAATTCTTAAAGGGACACTGAGGAGAACCCTATCAAAATTTTTTTGTTAGCAATATCTGATAGTTCGGCATTTCATGGCTTTGTTGACGCTTGTCCGGGAGCGAAAGATGCATTTATTTCAAAGAAATTTGGATTCGAAGTTGAAAAATTTTTTCCCGCCGCTCCGATTCAGACTCGAGAACTCTTATGACGACACGGAGAACTCTTATGACGACACAGAACGGAGTGACGTGAAACGTGACGTAATCGGAGACTACGTGATTTCTGGCGGCTAGCGGTGCGGTGCGCAACCTTCCTTTGCAAGCCTCAGAGATTCGTGATATCCATGAAGTAAGGAAAATTCCTCCATGGTGGCACCTCTTGTCCTAGGAAGTCATCAGGCTTGTACTTGCGAGATTGGCCTGTGGCGGCGATACCTGTATTTTGGTTCTTGCTATTTTCTACATTACAAGAGCTTTGTTTTCAGGAAGAGTGGCGTTTTTGTGATCAGGAGCTGGTATTCTATGGATACAAGCCATATAACTTAACAAGGTGATGGTTCAGGCTAGTGGGTATGCGTTGTGATCCATAGCGCAGCAACAAAACAGGGGACAAACACAAGCGCTAACTTCCACTACAGCTTTATTTGGTGCACACAGAATTTATACAAGAAGTAACGAATGATACCAGTCAGATTAGACAAGATACTTTGTGAACAAAGCTTAAAAATCACATCCAATACATTTCATCGGTTGGCATACTGCTCCGAGGCTAAAAATGCCATATCTTTCTTTGTCAGCGACAATGACGGACTGCTGACGCAGCTGCCGCAATCGAAAGAGCTGGACCTGAAAGCTGCGTCAGCAGTCCGTCATTGTCGCTGACAAAGGAAGATATGGCATTTTTAGCCTCGGAGCAGTATGCCAACCGATGAAATGTATTGCATGTGATTTTTAAGCTTTGTTCACAAAGTATCTTGTCTAATCTGACTGGTATCATTCGTTACTTCTTGTATAAATTCTGTGTGCACCAAATAAAGCTGTAGTGGAAGTTAGCGCTTGTGTTTGTCCCCTGTTTTGTTGCTGCGCTATGGATCACGATACAAGCCAACTTCAATTTCTCCTCAGTGTCCCTTTAAGGGACTTTTTGGCAATTGGTTTGCTGTTAATAGCGTAGTTTTCCAGTGCGACTTAGTGGAGACGCTACTTGAAACTGCGTGAAACCTGCCGTAGTTTGTCCAGACAAAAGAGATTTTTCTGTTATGTGTGTGGAAGCAATACTCAGCAGCGGAGTTTGCTGCGCTGTAAAGTTTCTGGCTCTGGAAATGTGGTAAGAGCCTATAAGAGTGTAAGTGGTTAGCCTTGATCAGTGAATACTTTCTGAGTAATAAATCTGTCGGTATATATTGTGAATGCCCATGGTCGTATTGAGATATGCGCAAGACTCGCTTCTGTAGAGTTATCAGCTTATGAAAATATCCCTGCGTGGTTGCCACCCAGACTGGGGAACCATAAGACGTTCTGGAGTAGAAAAGCATATAATATAGTGAGGTTCTAAACCACTATGGTACCAACGGGCTTAGTTTATAAAGACAACCTGCTGCCTTACTTAACTCGGCCACAAGTTTCGACACCTGAGCATTGTTCCCCTGGCCCCTGAATTGAGCGTCTTTCTTCGTGTCTCGGAATGTTATTACTACTGCTTCAATGGACCATTTCGAAAAGTTGCGCGCGCCCCCTACGCGACCGCCGCAAAGCAGGCTGGGAATTGTGAGCGAGGTTGCCGGGCGGCATCCACCAGAGCAGTGGTACGCTATGGACGCCGCGCAACAGCAGGTAAAAAGAAACGTTTTTTGGAGTGCTAGTAATACTTTTGTTGCATATTTGTGCCGCACAAGTGATCTTTACATTGCCGTGCAACATTTGTGTGGTTATTCAGCCGACGCTACGAGCGCGAAATGAGTATTTACGCACGTGAGCGCCCGAGAAGCGCACACATGTGCCAGTGTCGCGCGCTCGCAGCTTGCGTTGCATAGCAACACCGTTGTCAGCGTTTTATATATCTATGCTGCAGAAGGCACGAGCGCGATCCTACGGCTAGCAGGCGTGTTTTGCTGGTGAGCACGCGCTAACAGTGCATTTATTTACTGGCCGCCCGTCGCGAGCCTTTTAAATTTGTGCGGCTGTCCCGGCGGCAGGCGTACTACGTAGCGTACAGTACATTCATGTTTGTTGCAACAGTGCGACACCCTCTTGCGAGAATGTATGCGCTCTATTTTAGCAAAATACGTCGTTATCGAGCACTGCCCATTCAGTCTTTTGGTTTCAGCGTGCTATTTAATTTATATTTATTCTACGGACGAGACTGAAACAAGTATATGGTCGAAAGAAACGGACAGAGCATACGTTAATAACGTACATGTTGCAAGAAATAAGTAGTTGAGTTGGCGCTTAGCTTGTGCCAGCACATTTTCTTCTCTGTAGTGTTGTTTGAACAGCGCGCAGCTAGTACGAAGCAGAACCAAGCTCTTGTATTAACACTGTTACATTCTGTGTAGCTGAGCATAGCATCTCGATACAGATAGCAGTTGCTGTTTGTGCCATATTCAACGAGTTTGGCAGCTCATACCATTTCGGTCGCGGTCTCCATTTCTTACTACCATCGAGTGCAGATAGACGCAGCCAAAATATGAACGTGCCTCGGTGGCTACAAGTAAGGTGAACGCGGTCGAAAATAAAAAATGGGGCGGATGTTTTGACTAACCTGAAAAACATGGACGCGCCAGTACTTTGCACTAGGGCAGCCTCAGAGTTTTAATTATCTAGTGCTTTACCGAGCCCGTCCATGTGCAACATTCTTCACGGCCGCGCGTAGTAAACGAAACGGGTTGAGCGTTGCTTTTAAGTATGCTTGCCACAATTCAACAAAACACTATGTATGAATACTTTATTTCAAGATCGCATTGGTGATCCGATGATCAGCTGTGTATGCTTGCAGGCTCTGTTTATAAGTGGAGTGCCAAGGAAAACATTTTGACACTTGCTTATACCCATGGTGCAGGTACCACTACGAACCATTCGTAATGCAATTCCTCTTCAAGAAAGGTTACCGAGGGGACCATGGACAAAGCAGTTAAAAGACGTGCCGGATGGGTTCTCAGAGCAAGAAATCTTGGCACATCAGAATGCACATGGTGCTCAGAAACATACTGTAAGCGGATACAGGATGTTTAAATCCGAGAAGGCTCACAATGTTCTTATTTGCAAGGCTGACATGTCCACTTTTGTTAAATCAACCGTGGAGGTATCGTTCTCTTTGGCAAAATCATATAACACTGCTGTGTGCTCTCGTCAAATGAAACTGTGGTTGAAGGAACCTGAAACTGCCGGGCTGGAGCTGCAGGTGTTTGTTAACATGTAGTTGCATTGCTATGGTTTGTACTAGACCTGAAGCGCTCTGGGGCAGCCTAAGTGCGAGACACGCAGTCGTGTACAGACAAACCCAGAGCATGGGGTACTGTGGCTAAGAAGACCAACGTGCACACACGCGAGTTCTCACAACTACGTTTTGTGAAACATCTGCCAATGAAAGCTGGCTGGCATCTGACTCAAGAAACCACAGTTTCTTTGAGAGTAACAAAAGACCATATTAAGAGAATGCATCAGACACAGAAAAATATTCCAAACGCCATGCCATGCAAGACGCTGGAGGACAACCACTTTCTGCCCATACCAGTGAAAAGAACACTTCACGAGGAGGCTCTTAGCCAGATGCCAATCAGGTTACCGGTTCAATCCCTGTGGGTTGAGCACGTGCCAGCTGGGTACAAGTTCGGCTCCTGTGAGCTTACTTTAGAAGACTCATGGGCCCTTGAGCAAGCGACTAGGATGCAAAGCGGCTCTACAACATGGAACTTCGAGAGATCCAAGCGCCTGACTGCTTCACACTTCGGAGATGTGGTGTCATGGCAGAAGCCAGCTGACGAGAAGTTTTTCAAGAGGCTATTCAGGTCCAGCCAGATGCAGAACAAATACATGGCTTATGGTTTAAGGAATGAAGATGCAGCCGTGCAGCGTTACATAGGGAAGAGAACCGTGCCAGTTAGGACTTACTGTTGTGGGTTGTGTGTCAACCTTGGTGTCCCTGTTCTTGGTGCAACGCCTGACCGTGTTGTAGAGGAGGGAGGAGATTTTTGGTCACCTTGAAGTTAAGACACTCTCAGCTGCCAAGGAACGAAGTGATGAATTATAAAATGCTGTGAATACGGCATCCTACCTGAAGAATGGAGTTCTTAAACCAACGCACAAATACTTTTACCAGGTCAAGGGGCAAATGGCTTTGACAGGACTCTCCTGGTGTGATCTTGTGGTTGATAATGGCACAGACTGCACTTTTCAGAGGATCACTTTTGACAGCTCGCTTTGGATTTCCAAAATGCTGCCATGTCTTCTGGAATGTTACAAGAACTACCAAGAGCACTGCGCTTGTGTGTGAATTCCAATGACTTATTTCAGTTACATTGATCTGCAGGACAAATATGCTTGGACTCATAACATGATTTGGCATGTGTTCATACTTGCATATATTTGGTTATTAAATATCTTGTATGGCACTAGTCTCCATGAAGAAATGAAGAAAGTGTTTTCTGTGTAATATCATTATGACCATGTGCATGTGTTGCCAACACCTATTTAAATGTGTGTTCAACAAGAAACTAATCGGTGTGTAAAAAGTAAATGTCAAGCACCACACGTCTTGCTGCCCTGTCATTGAACACATACATAATGCACTCTTAGTCCCAGGTACCTGGGCAGCTACATACTTCAACATTTACTATATTTGATGATGATAGTGACCTCACATTGGTCTCTGTAAGGAAACCACAATGAAAGTTCCAAGCAAAATCTTTGCAAAGTGACAAGTGTGTTCTCCGTAGTGTAGGTACTCTTTCACTAAATACGACTTGTAACATACGTGGAGTGAACCAACGAAGGCTTATACTTTACAGTAAATCAATGTTTAGTCATAGAGAGCGCCCAAGGTGCACATTCAGCATACTTTGAACTCTCCTCTGAGGGGCTAATGCACAAGTTTCGAGCAGCACTGGGCTCGCACTGTTTTGACAACCAAGCTCACACCTGCCGCATCTAGAGTATTGCAGCTGATATTGAGTGCGATAGCATTGATTCATATAAGTTCGTTCTCAAGGGCTCCATGCAGGACGTTCCATAAGAGTTGGTAATATACCTCTCAAATTTCATTGGCATGAAATACTCGCAAACATATACAAGTTTTTTACATATACAGCACACACATATACAAATATACAAAACATATACATATCACAATTTTTTGAAAAATAGGAGCACGTCACTAACATATATAAAAATGACAAAGTGAAATTCACTTTACAGATTTAATTCCAAAAAGTTAGGAAAGACAATCTGTGGTAGAAAAGAAAATGGCTACAAACAGCAACTTTCCATCTTGTCTGTGTAGTTCAGCAATGAGACTGGTGATTTGGTTTCAAGTCATGACTCGGATATAGTACTACCACATTCTATGCTGAAATCATTAGCACAACACTGACACCGAAATAAGACATTGCAGCCCTATGTAGCCTGCACAGTGACTTCAGACTTCAGGAGAGCAAGAAATGCTGCTCTAGTCTGCTGTGCATGAAGTAGTGTATGTAAACGCAAGTTCAATGCCTTGCACTGCAGCAGGGATTCTCAAACTGCGTTTTGTGGAACTCGCTGGTTTCTTGGAGGAGTTCCTAGATTCCGCATGCACCTATGTTCATGCATGTCTTCATCCGCATTAGCCAAGTATTTTCGGACTAATGCTGTAGCTGCTTACTGCTATCTTACTATACAGCCAGTCATAACTGAATTTAAGTATTTGTTCAGGTGCTGTGCAGTTTGCGTACCCTTTTTAAATATGTCGGCCAGCAACTTTTGAAGTCTCAGCCGCAGCGGTCCAATTTCGATGGAGGCAAACTTCTAGAGGCCCATGTACTGTGCAATGTCAGTGCACGTTAAAGAACCCCAGGTGGTCGAAATCTCCTGAGCCCTTCTCTACGGGGTCACTCATAGCCTCAGTCGCTTTTGGACGTTAAACCCCTATAAAGCAAATCTTTCCAAGTCAGGCTCCGTGACCGAAGCTGGCCAAAACATAAATGAAACATGTTAGAAGCCGACTGCATTTTAGCCAAATAAAGTTGGTCTTTCTTCAACTGTGAAAGCTAAAAATTTGAGCACCCCTGCGTTACAGTAGACCATGCACAACATACAAAACATTAAAAACGCCACCATCGCTCATCGGTTTAGAATGGGCTCATGCATGAAATTATTGAGATAACAACAAATTTTCTACATCTTGTTCAGCTTCTCTGCCTTAACATTAGGAAAGACAGCACGGAGTATCCTGAAGTTTTTAACTTAACTGATGACATGCTCAACATGGATTCGCAAACTGGCTATCTGTCGTGTTGCTAACTCAGCTGCCAGTGACAACTGCGTGCGGCCATTCAACATGGGTGGCATGTTTAATTTGACTCCAAGCTGACGGAGGTCATCTTAAATGAGGAATCCTCTATCCGCCATTACACTGTCCCCTTCCTCGAGCAACTAATACAGGCGACTATGTCTTGAGATTTCTCGATCAGAAAGTCTTCCAGGAGCAAGATTAGACACGAAAGAAACGAAGCCGTTTGGAGTGATGCCAGTGAGCCCTTTTGCGGTGTTAGGTCCTCTATACAAGCTGTTTGTGTCGCTTTGTGTTTTGTAGTCAGACGGGTTCCCGATAAAAATTTCTGTGCAGTCCACTACAGTGCGTGTAGATGGGTACAATTCTTTAAAATTGTCTGGCATGAACAGGTCCACTGTTTTACATGATGGCCACATTGGCACCTAGATTAGCATTTCATACAAAAAATTAACCCAAAATGAGTACATAGCACTCACGGTCGCCACAGACACTTTCAGGCGATATGCCAAATCCTGCGCTAGCAAGCCAACTCTGAGTCTGCAAAGCACTGCAATAAGCTGTTCTTTCATTGTCAGTGCTGGTGGCCTGCCAGCACCCGTTTTCAGTGTCTGGTACATGCATTCAACATGTCCAACGAACGCATCAGATATTTTGAAGGAGTTGAAGCCCGTATAAAACACGAGTCGTTTCTCATCTGAAAAAAAGTCGTGAACTTTGGAGACACGATCCTTTAGTTTTAGTTTCTCTTTGAGTGCCTCAACATTCACATCGTGCAAGTGAGACTTCAGATCCTCGACCTCTTTCTGGAGCTCAGATTTGTCTTTGCGGAGCAAGCTATTTTCATCCTCGAGTTTTTCGCAGTGTTCAAGAAGGTGGGCGACTTTTCTTAGTGTGGCAGCAGATGCTGCGTCTGGAGGCCCCATGGAGTATGAGTGGTCGGCCCCCAAAACAAATGATCTGTTTAATGATTTGCGAGCAGTAAGGCCCGGCTTTAATGTAGATTTCAGGTTTTGAAATAGTCACTTCAGCCCACAATGGGTGTTCTGAAACTTTGCTCTCGGCTTATATTGATATACAGACAACAACGAAAAGGATGACGAAGCCATACAGCCCAACTCTCTTTCACTCCACTGATCCACCTGTACAAGCAGCTTACCAACCAGCAAGCCCAGATCAATACTATCCAGTTATATTTCAAAACCTCATGAGCTGTTTGTTTCCCCTCCTGAGCTTGCAGTGCGACGACGTAGCAGGTTGTGCTACCAGCGTACTGGTGTGGAATCGCCAGTCATGCTGCATGACCGTATCCGTAGTGAACCAAAATACATAAATACTAGGTTTCATGCACCCAGCAGATCCGCCAAATTTGCACTACATTTGGATAGCCTGACTTTTGTGAAATTTCTCCAAGCTTGGATGAAGGGAATAATGTCGAGGAAAAAGAAATGAAATGGGTAAGTTTCACAATGCGTGAACTGGTGGAAGAGGTACCGCGTTTATCATAAAACTCGCCGAAGTTGTAGAAATCACTGATGACATTTATGTCACAGAACACATGAGGTTCTGCCACTCCTTGCATGCAACCTAACATGCAGACATCCCATGGCTAGCTGCAAAAGCTCGCGGAAAACTGGCTTCCCGGGAAAAAGTTTTGTCAGTTTTCACTAGATGAAGAAGCCGCTCGGTATTAATATACCGGTTGCCACAACACCCGTGGACCCCGACATCAGTGGGCGCTATAGGGGTCCGTTAAAAGCGAATAAGAAGTTTTCATAGTGGAATGCAGAAAGTGACAATTTTTAACCACCACTAACCTTCCGTTTCCGTGCGAGGCGAAGCCAGTACACCGAAGGTCAGCTGGGTGGGCTCCTAGGAAACTGCGTCGCACTCTGCGTACAAAACGCTTTCATGAAATATGCGTACACACAAAGACGAAGCATCAGAAAAAAGATAGCACAGTTAAAGCGTCGCTTACGTTGAGTGCATTGGGCACCTCAACTACGCAGCCGATCTCCAACTCGTTCAGAAGGAGCACCGGGCTGGCAGAGGCAGTTTTGGAGCTCGTCGTTTTGCGTTTCGCGACTGGAAAGGATATGGAAGTTACGATAATATGCAATAACTGTCCGAATATACATACTTACCGGTATTAAAGGACGGAGATAGTTGACTAATGACTTTATGGGGGAAAATTGTTGGCAGCCGGTATATATAACCACGGCGTCCACTTGCGTTGAAGTGGGCTCCGCATATCCGGTGGTGCTTAGAAGGTTTCCACAAAGAGAAGCAACCAGCACTTCCCTGGCGGTTGATTCTTCTCACCCACTCCTTTTTTTTCTTTTTCATTTCCAGGGAACGCATGAAATGAAACGTTCTTGTCCCTCAGTGTGTTGTTGTCGCAACCAGGCACACAACAAATCTGACAGCCGCCTTGGCACTTCGACGACATTGTGTGCAGTAGTGGCTGCGGTCACTAAGTGACCAACGGGCACGTAACACTTAATATGGCGCACCTGGAACCGCCCACCACCAAAAAATACACGAAATCTTAAACCAAACGAAGCACGCGCACACACACACCACAGCAATGCAAACGCAGGAGACAGGAAAGATGGCCGGTGGGTCGGCGCTCGCTCATTTTTCCCATAATGCGTCGCGCGCCCGCTAGCTTTTTTCGCGGCGCTGCGATTTCCGAAATGGTGAATTGCCATCGTCTGCAGCAAGACATTTAGATCAATTCATATCAACTTTAAAACACATCGTCCGAACCATGGTGGCATCTGACACATTCTGAGAACTCTTAAAGACCACAATGAGGTACATGTGTCATCCCTGCTAGGCAAGGCTTAGCTACCCACTATAATCACACAGGGTCACTTTCTACCTCACCTTCTAAGTTGTGTTTGTGCCCTAAAAAATCGTACGCTTCCTTGATAGCGAAACAGAGGGAGTACTCACACGATCAGCTTTCCATTTTTTATTTCTACAGCTTCCATGGTCTACAGTGTTAGCTCTTTTCTACACCTATTTCTGACATTGCATTCATTGAAAATCGGACTGCTAGCACCTCGCTCGCGCTCTTCACAGTGTTCAGCACGGTTAACTTTAGCGTTTTCTAGCGTCGCTTTTCATTTACGTACCTCCGCGTTTGGCCTATATATACTTTAGAGCATAACACCGCCAATACACAATCCCTGGCACACAATCAACAAATTTGTTCTTGTGCATCTTACTGCAAATTTTCTTTTCTACATGAAACGAATTAGTCATCTCACATATTTTTACGAGTATGTTGCTGACAAAACCAGTCTAACATCTATTTTATGGCCTATTTTCTTGTGGATCTGTGTAATCTTGTGTATATATAGAACGCCTGCAATTTTCTTATACTTCTAAGGCCGGCCTCGGAAATGACGCTTACGGATCATACCTTTGGCTACTAACAAAAAGATATCATTGGGATAACCAGCTTCGTCGAAACTTTTTACTTGCTCCTAGAAACTGGTGTTTATCACGTGTTTCCCTTACTCTCCCATCGCCTTTGAAATTACGTGTTCACCGGAAAGTGCCGAAATGAAAGGCTTTATGAACACAGCGAAAACGTAGAAAACAATAAAGGAAATTTTTCCGGACAATGTGAAGAATGCGAACCATGTGCGTGTAGTCTGATGTTCGACGAATGGAGTAATAAACAGGAGTAGAAATCAGCTAACACAGGAGGTCATGGAAGCTAGAGAAATAAAAGAACTGAAAAAATGATTGTGTGAGCACTCACTCTGTTTCGCTATCAAAGAAGGCGATTATGTTTCTTAATGGCAAGAATTAAGCCGAGAAGAGTGCGTAGGTTTTGTGATAGTATATTGGGATGGTGTGTTCACGTTCTCGCAGTTTGCAACAACCTGTACTTGCGTTCAATAAATGTTCGCTGCTATGTAACTGCCCGAGGTGTTCTCTTAGTCTTCTCCTGTCTTTATAGTGATACTTTCTTCGTCCTGGCACGCCAACTCGCCCAAACACCGAGGACGATCAGCCGTTTTTAGAAAATAGGCTTTTTGACTTTGAGGAGCACTTCTTCGGCATAGCATTGTGAGTGGTGTAGCGCATGAGAATACGACTATCACGTGCTAAGTTGTAGTCTGGTTAATTAATATTGAATAGTTAACTTTATGACTATTACACTTAGACTCCTTAGCATAGAGAAGCTTGTAGCCCACCGTGAATTATATCCATATCAGTTTTTTAAATTATGAAACGCAGTTACCAGTGGCTTTGTGGCGTAACAAATTCTATGTACAGCGTGCCAAAATACATGCGCTTTCGAGAAGCTTGCAAGCAAAGCAACCCATCCGGGCACGTAGCTCGCCGAAATAGCCAAAGCTTTTGGGTCACTTCACCGAGTGTAACGGCGTTTCTGAAACTGTAAAATCTGATATGAATATCTCTTACTGTGGGCTGCACGCCTGTAGATATATAAGTTAACTGCAATATTTGAATGCCAATTACTCTGTATTAATTAACAAGCCAACTAGTTAACAAGTCCTAATTGTATTCTAACGTGCTACACAGATGATAGTGCTATGCCGAATAAAGCAATGCTCTAGCTCAAAAAGCGTATTTTCAAGAATTTTATATCACCGGTGAAACATGCGGTGGAACCAGGTTATTCCCACCTGGCGGCCAGACAATTTAATGTTCATGAGGCTTGTGTCTCTATTAATCAGGCTGGTAAAATAAGTGGCGCAGCCTTGCCATTTCTCAAGTTGATATTGCTTTTGAAAATGATTTCACTTATGCATAATGTAAGGTAATATATGTTCTTTTGATATTATCTGCATGCGAATGACTTGCAAGAGTAACTTTCTTTCAGGGGAAGTTTCTAGACATATTGTTAGTTTCGATTTTACTGCGTACGTCGCTTGCATGATACGCAGGCTCAGAACATAGAAAACGTCTCTCTTACACTTTTTGCAGGCTAGAGGCGTAATTTATAACAAGTAGCCCGGCTGCAACAGCCGAGGCAGCGTACCGACACAGACAGTTTCAACATGAGAGCAGTTGCGAGAATTTGGTGTCAAGATCACTGACCTTTGTATTTTAATTGCTCAAAGAAGCCTGCAATATTGTCGCAAGACAGCTGGGATAATGAAAGGAATTGTACGAGCACTTAAAATGACTGACTCGTTCTTTTACTGAGCTACAGGACAATCGAATGTTTATCCTTGTGCGAAAACCATTCCTGCGCGCAGCGGTGTTGAAGCAATAGACGCGTACAAAGCGGGGTGATTCACCATTCGTAAGAAAAAAAAAGAACGCACACCTTGACAACGCCGCTTTCGACGTCTGCGGTTTGTGGCCATTGAACTCGATAGTTTCTTAACGGTTTCCAAAAAGGCTTTGTGACATACGCTGCCAGGAAAAGCAATCATTGCTACACAACGTTTTTTTTTTTTTACTTGGTTGCGGCATTCTCACGAGTATTTGACGGCTCCCTCCGAATAAAGCAGCTCAAAAAATGGTACGGTTTCACACTAGTTAAAATGAGTAAACATGCGGAATAATGTGTTCATGGCTGGCTCATGGTTTTGCTTTGCTGGCTCGTTGGTACACATGGTGGCGGTATTCGACTATGGTTAAGATCTTAACGAGGTTAACCAGATCTGATATGTTTGCGCAGCAGATGGAAGCTTATAAATACGACAATATGCGATGCACACCTTGAGAGTGTGTTGCAGTTTAACACGGGTATTTTTGTTTCCACGGTAAATTGCCGCCTTTCTCATGCTCCAAAAATGATTCAGCATTGTTTCATTGATTGCAAAGATGCAATACTGGTTTGGTATATATCGTAATGGACATTGAAAATACAGACAATTTCACACCGCATTCTCTACGGTATCGGTATACCAGTGGACGGCCATTATAGATAAACTCCTGGATCTGTTTCTTTTTTAGTTTGACTATTCAGCCTCTGTAAAACGCATATTATTGACCGACATCGTGAATATGTTGTTTCGTCAAAACAACATTCCAGCAGAATGACTACTCATCTGAAAGAATTGTATGCCCACGCCGAGTTTGAGCCGGAGCATCAACCACTCTTCGGGTCGCGCTCGTCTTTAGCCTATCTCTATTGTATCGTTTCTTAGGTTTGCCATTATGATGTAGTAGAGATGTGCTCTGAGTTGTTTTTTTTTTCATGCTTGGTTTCGATGTGTGGTATAATGCACTGTGTTGATTTGCGATTATTTTCTTCATGGTTTGTAAATTGTTCGTCTGCATAGTACATCCTTTCACTGCAATATGTACCATGTTTAAAAAAAAATATCGATAGCATAGAGCTTTAGTCAATGGCAGGCGAAGCTGATGTGTTCGCTCCGCCGCTTGTTCAAATTCCAGTCAAAACAATA
>JARKHS020020350.1:0-28265 GCA_030143305.2 Amblyomma americanum
AGTTTGTCATTCCTCGGATTTCCTCACTGCGTATATTAAAAGTATTATATTGAAGAATACAATCATATATTTGTAACAAAACGGAATGCTTAGCAGTTCAATACATTCAATGTGTAAAAAATAGCACAGAGCAAAAATAAAGAAAATAGGATATTCTGAACAGATATCGCAAAGATATCGCGTTTGGTACCACAGGCGAGTCCAGGGCAGCTTGCAGTACTATTTAGCTTGTATTAAACTCTAAAAATTACCGACTTAAAACGCCATTCTCAGGCACCCTCATCGGGTACTCTGCATGCTATCTGATGCTGAAATGTGTCAGCCACGTGTACTGACCATTACGAGAGGTGTAGTTCGGAGGAAACGCTTGCAGCCTAATTCGAGACGTTCTTGCTTCAGAGCGAATCCCAAGCGGGATCAAACGATGCCTCACTCTGCTAAACTTCAGTATCGACCTCCTTTGATCGTTTAGATCGCCGCTGAACATTAAGTAGTTGTACTAAAAGGGATTACCGAATATATAAGCTTCAATTAGGCCATACATTTTTCACGGCTGCAAAAGACCCAGCTTGACATTTAACATATGACCGACCGAGCGGGGAATGAATGAGGTGCCGAAGTAGTAAGATTTGGACTTCGCAGGGACAAATGTTCATAAAGCCTTTGTAGAGTTCCACGATGGAGATTAAGAAAGTCGACCACTTTGTAGATACAAGGGAATAAAGAAAGGCTCTTCAGCTCATTCATTTTGAAAGTGGCAGGAGGAAAATGGCATCTCCGATTGGCTCAAATAGTGAATTTAAAATATCTAGCAAGGACAAGTAAGTAACAACCAAAGCGTTCCTTTCAAATCTTGTTAAGCAGTTTGAAACACCGGCAATACAGTGCGTGCGTCCAGATCAGGCTGCGACAAAAAGTATTTTTATTAATGAGAACTATGCGAGCCCTACAAAAAAGATATATATCTTTTTCTACACCTCCGATTAATGTAATATCAGGAAGGGCCGAATCACCATATTGGAATGTCTTCATTATTCTACGAACTTCCCCAACTTGTGATTTAACCTGCAAAACGAAATCTAATCAAAGCTGAAAGGAATCGAGACTTCAAAATTCGTGATTCAACTACTGCAGCATTTTCTCTTATTCACAGAATGAGATTGAAGTCAAAGTAAAGAAAGCGAATTGATTTGAGTTGGCATTATAACTACGTAGGCTGGTCATTTAGAAAGATTGCAAACCAGCGATTACGAAAGTACAATTACTACCGGCGAACACTGTACTACACAGGATATTACGAAACAGGCATTCGTGTACCGAAGAATGGCCAGAGCTCGCCGAGCGAGCGCGAAGGCGATTAACTTCTGCTTCATCTTACCCTAAGGCATTAGGGAAAAGCAGGTATGGCACAAAAATTTTCTGCAGTTTTTAAACATAGACTTCTAGAGTTAAAAGAATAGTTCTTTCGGCACAAAACTGTACGAAGTGTAACACATCAGGATACAGGTAAGATGTGAAACAAGTTGACTGGTTAACTAATATATAGGAATTTAAATTTTTACTATTACAGTTTATTTTTTGAGAGCCTTGTAGCCCACAGCGTGTAACATTCATTTTGGTTTTTAAAATCTCGAAAATGCAGTTACCCTCAGCGCAGCGCTGTGGTCCAACAATTTTTTCCTACATAGCGCCAACATACAAGCGCTTTCAAAAAGCTTGCAGGCAAAGTAAGCACTCCAGTTTACGTTACGTAAATTTGTTGGTGCACACAGCCAAGAGTGTAGTGTTTTCAAAATTTTAAAAGATGACACGGGTATTATTTACGGTTGGCTACATGCCCCACAAGAAATAAGGAGACTAATATTTAAAATTCAAGTTTTCAATATTACTTAACCAGCCTAATAACTAGCACGTAAGCTGTCATACACTGCGCTACAACACTGCAACACTGGCAATGCTATGCTGAAAAAAGGCTAACCGAACTCGTTAACACTACTAAAAAACGCAGAACATGTTAGCTGAAAATTCCGGTATATTCGAGTAAACAGTGCAAGAAGTCTTAGTGAACGAACTCGGCAAGTGGCATCTGGGTTAGCAAAATATTACAGGTTTTATATATCAAGACACAAATTTTAGAATTATCTTTATGCTTTTTTCTCTGCACAAAATTGCAACTTCCGGGAACATTGCCCTCATCAGTTAATATGCGGAGCACTACAGCTCGAATTGAGGTAATAGAGAGTGTCATGACTCGCTTATTTAGGGCCTATTTCCAAATAGGCAGGAAAAAGCACATTTACATGGCAAGTAGAGTAAAACCATCAGCTTTAAATAAATCGTGGTATTAACATAGAAACCTGAAACCAATGTGAAATGACATTATTGAATCGAAACTGAATACTAACACAGATATTTCTTCCTTCGCAGGCACAAACACTTGTTTTTGAACATGTTATTAGAATTCACCAATGTTTCTCCTGTATCAGCTATTCTGCTCATAAGCTCATCTATTCGCGTTTCATTTAGAGCTGATTGAAATGTCATGTCCTCTTGGGTAAATTGTTAGCATAAAAATGCGGTTTGTTTCGCGTCCCTAAATAGAGCGCACGATTCTCGTTACATTATACTCTGAACATTTCATCGTCAGAGTTATAAAACTCGGTGAAAAAGTGTTGATAATGTAACGGGGGCTTAGGCCAGCCCTCCGGCGGCGGCGAAACCACGGTGGCGGCAGAGTCTCTGGTCTGTTCAGGTCAGAAGGCGCTCGCTCTGAGCGATGTCAGTGCGGCTGGGATAATGCCCTTCTTCTTCACAATGGCCCCGGGGAGGAAAGGAGCCATCCTGGCGACTCATGGTGCCGACACCAAAACCGGGTCGTAGTATGGCTTGAATCGTTGAACATTCACAGTGTCGCGACCACGTCGGCGGAGATCGGCAGAAGGTGTGAGGGGCTGAATAAGGTACGTGACGGAGGAGGTGCGCTCTGGGATGCGGTAGGGGCCATGGTATTTCTAGAGAAGTTTCTTTGAGAGGCCGGGAGCAGTGGAAGGGATACACAGCTAGATGAGTGAACCGGGTGGGAAGTCGGGATCAAGCTGACCGTCGTCATGGCGATGTTTTTGGAGCTCCTGAATGTCTGCTGCGAGCGACCGTGCAATCTAGCGGCAGTCTTCTGCGTGCGGAACAGCTTCAGAAACTGTTGTACACTCAGATGAAGCAAAACAGTATGGGAGAACTGTGTCAATGGGAGCGGATGGATGCCGGCTGCAGAGCAGAAAAAATGGGGAGAAACCGGTGTGGACTGGGTATCAGTGCTGTAGGCGTATGTAATATAGGGTAGAACGAGGTTCCAGTTCGTGTGGTTGGCAGCAACGTACATCGCCAGCATGTCGCCCAGAGTGCAATTAAATCGTTCGGTTAGACCGTTTGTTTGCGGATGGTAGGCTGTACAAGTCCCATGAATGATATTGCACTCGGCGAGTAGATCTTTAACGACATCAGACAAGAATACGCGTCCTCTGTCACTGAGGAGTTCACGAGGAGCACCGTGGCGAAGTACGAAGCGCTGCAAAATGAAGGACGCCACTTCACGAGCTGTAGCAGCTGGGAGCGCGGCGGTTTCTGCATACCGGGTCAGTTGATCAATGGCAACAATTACCCAGTGGTGGCCAGCAGCGGTGTATGGTAGACGGCCGTATAAATCTATGCCAACACAGTTGAAGGGTGAAGGCGGACAATGTAGTGGCTGGAACTCTCCAGCAGAGGGATGAGGAAGTTGCTTACGGCGTTGGCAGGACGGGCTGAAGCGGACACACTTCTAGTTATACATGCCTCTCCAGTAGTACCTGAGACGGATGCGAGTGTACGTCTTGAATACTACCGCGTGGCCGCATTGCAGGTCATCGTGGGAACAGGTGCAGATTTGGGACAGGATAAGTCGCGGAATGAGGAGTAGCTATTTCCGTCCATCAGAGTTATAGTTGCGCCGGTAGAGTAGATCATCGCGAGTTGTAAAATGTGACGCTTGACGACGAAGGGCGCGGGATGCATGAGGCTTAGATGGGTCGGAGAGAAAGGCAAGAAAAGAGGCAATCCATTCATATTTACGCTGCTGAGAATGCATGTCACGGGTGGTGAGCGAAGGTGCAGTCGATTCGAGAGCGGAGAGGCTGGCAAGCTTGGCCGGTAGCGGGGAGCGTGACAAGGCATCTGCGTCCTGATGCTTGCGGCCCGACCAATATACGACAGTATGTTATATTTTTGGAGACGGAGAACCCATCGAGCCAGGCGACCGGATGATCTTTTAGCGAAGAAAGCCAATATAGGGCATGGTGGCCTGCGAACACTTCATACGGATGGCAATAGAGATAAGGTCGAGGGCTCAAACAATGGCCAAGCACTCTTTTTCCATCGAGAAGTAGTTCGATTCAGCTTTTGTGATGGTTCGCCTGGCATAAGCAACCACATATTCCTCGAATCCAGACTTCCGTTGGGCGAGCACAGCCCCGAGGCCAATGCCACTGGCGTCCGTGTGTAGTTCGGTTCGAGCTTGAGGGTCGAAGTGACTCAAGGTGGGCGGTCCCTGAGGAGACGGAGCTAGGTGTTGTAGGCGTCGTCGCAGGCAGGCGAATAACTCGAAAAGTCCACATTGCTGCCGAGAAGTTGAGTTAAAAGGGCAACAATAACCGCAAAGTTGCGAATAAAACGTCGAAAATAGGAACAGAGGCCTAGGTAGCTGCGCAGTTCCTTAATGCAAGCAGGTTTTAAAAACGCATTCACAGCACGAAGTTTAGGCGGTGTCGGGGCGGACGGCCTCTTTTGACACAACGTGGCCTAAAATTGTCTGCTCACGAGCAGCAAATCGACACTTTTTTAAGTTCAGCTGAAGGCCGGCGTCCGTAAGGCATGTTACGACGTGCTTCAGCCGGGATAGATGAGTGGCAAAGTCGGGCGAAAAGATCACGATGTCGGCGAGATAACATAGGCACGACTTGCATTTCAGGCCGCGCAGATTGGTGTCCGTCGTGCGCTCAAATGTAGCCAGAGCATTACAGAGGCTAAAAGGCATGACGGTAAATTCATACAGGCCATCAGGGATCACAAATGCGGTTTTAAGGCAACCGTCAGCTGTCATGGGGACCTGCCAGTACACAGAGCGTCAATCGAGAGAAGAGAAAACTTCCGCTCCTTGAAGGCAGTCCAGAGCATCATCAATGCGCGGAAGAGGGTAAACATTCTTTCGCGTGACCTTAATCAGGCGGCGATAATCAACGCAGAAATGAATAGAGCCACCTTTCTTCTTCACGAGTACCACGAGCGACGCCCTGGGACTGTGTGAGGCATGAATCACGCTGCTCTGGACTATGATGTCAACTTGGTGTTGAATAACTCGGCGCTCACTGGCGGAGACACGATATGGGCGCTGACGTGGGGGGGGGGGGGGGGGCGGCGTGGTCACCTGTGTCGATGTGGTGGGCAAAATTCGACGTGCAAATCAAAGCGGGTTGTCGTGAATCGAAGGAGGAATGAAACTGATGAAGCAGCGCGAGATGTTTAGTGCGTTGAGGAGCAGGGAGAGAGGCGTCGATGGAGGGAAGGACAACGTCTGGAGGCGAAGTGTCGAGTGCAGGAACCGGCGGTTTGAGGGCATCTGCATCGAGGGACGGCAAATCGTCCGTCTCATCGCGATAAAGAATGAAATCAGTGATCTGCATGGTACCGAGGCACTCACCACGACGCACAGCGGAATCATATGCAAACGAATTGGTCACGAACAACACTCTAAGGCCAGCTGAAAGGGTGAGGACAGCGTAAGGCAGGGACAGGTACTTGCGGCACAGAAAGAGGGGTGATGGTGTAAAAAGTACGTTGCCGTTGAGAACAAGGTCAGAAGTGATGGGCACAAGAACAGAAGAGCAGGCAGGCAGTTCAGTGTCTTCGGGAACGACGGCTTTGGCAGGAGCAGCAGAAGGGGCGTCGGGCGACGAGGAACCGCTGAGCGCAAAGAACTCAAGTTCAGCACGAGCACAATCGGTGACTGCGTAATGGCGCGACAGGAAGTCCCAACCCAAGATGATTTAATGAGAACAGGTTGGCAGAACGACCGATGCAATCAAGTAGAGGATCTCCTGAATAACGACGTGAGTTGTGCACGTCGCTACCGGCGCAATAACCTGCGCACTTGCGCTGCGCAGCGAGAATCCAGAATGTGGGCCGTCTCTTTTCGCAAGGAGCGGCAATATGTGACGGCCATGGCAGAAACAGCAGCACCGGTGTCGACAAGTGCCAGAACAGATACATCCTTTACGGAAATGGCAATCAGATTGGCGGGAGATAATTGAGGCCTTGGATATTTCGCTGGTGGCGCCGTTCACGCCTCAGGAACTGCGGCGTCTAGTTTTCCTCTTGCGAAAGATTCAGGCGCCAGCGCATGGGAGAAAGGGAGCGGCGATGCGAAGGCGAGCGCAAGGTTGAGAAGGTAGTGCGATCAGGTGAAAGCGGGTGACTCTGTGGCCGCTCTGCTGGTGGTGAGTATTCACTCGGAGGAGGCCAGTAACCGGCAACTTTGGAGATTGACGCACGTCGACGGCAATGCTGGGCTACATAACCAGACAATCCCCAAGAGTAACAAATAGGCCGATTGTTCCTAGTACGCCAGGACTTGCCGAATTGTCGAAGCGGTCGGAAAAAAAGGCGCCGGAGCGTGAGGATCTTGAGGCACAGACGTTTGAGGTGGACGGTAGGTTGGGCAGTAGTTAGGCCGCCGCGGCCGTGCGACGGCGGCAGCGTAGGTCAGGGGTGCGGCGAAAGGTGCGGGCGGCTGTGCTGCTGCGGGCGGAGGGACCGGTGGAAGGGCCTCAGCCACTTGTTCGCTGATGGCAGTGCGAAGGTCGGGCGCCAGGTTTTGGAGATTGCACGGAGGGGGATGGCAGAAGCGAGAGCGGACGTGCAACGTTGTCACACACGAAATATTCGATGTGCGTCAACAGTTGCGAGTGGTTGGGTGCAGCCGACAGGCCGGCAGAGCGACTCGACAGACGCTGCGTGCTGGCGAGTGATGAGCCTCTGCTTGCGCAGCTCGTCGTAGCTCTGGCAGAGACTGACAACTTTGGCAACGATGCGGAGATCTCGCGACAGCAGCATCTGAAAGGCATCCTCGATGCCTTTCAGAATATGCTTGACCTTGTCTTGCCTCAGAGATCTGGGCGTTGACGCGTGAGCACAGGTTGACCCCGTCTTCAATGTAGCTGGTGAACGTCTCACCCGACTGCTGAGAGCGCTCGCGCAAGCGGTGTTTGGCGCGTAGCTTGCGCACAGCAGGACGTCCAAACACTTCAGTGAGGTTCGCTTTGAACGCCGTCCACGTAGAGAAATCTGCTTCGTGGTTTCGAAACCACAGATTGCGAACGCCAACCAAATAAAAGATTACTTTGCTCGACTTAGTGGTATCATCCCACTAGTTATATGTGCTCACCCGCTCGTATGATGTGAGCCATTCTTCAGCGTCATGATCGTCAGTACCGCTAAAGAGGGCGGGGTCCCGCTGCCGGAGGGAGCCAGACCAGGGGACTGGTGAGCTCACCAGCACGGCTTGGTTGTTGGGGGCTTCGGACATAGCGGGGGGAGGTATCGTGCGGCTGCGAAGGTCCAGGGCGGTACGATTATGTTAAACGGAGCCTCCACCAAATGTAATGGGGTGCTTAGGTCAGCGCTCAGGCGGCGCCGAAACCACGATGGGGACAGAGTCTCTGTTCAGGTCAAAAGGCGCTCGGTCTGAGCGATGGCAGTCGGGCTGGGATAATGCCCTTCTTCTTCTTCTTTTCTTCTCGATAACAAAACATTTGTAGACTATTCAGGAGGGTGTGTTCGAACTTGTGAAGCAGGACAGAGGAGAGAGCTAATGTCTAAGTTTAATTTTTTGTGTGCTCCAATATTTACCATGGCTGTGGTGTTATTTTTGGTCGTCTTACTATGAGCCTAGTACCGTGTACTGAACGACGAAGCCATAAAACAATTACGGTCAATAATCAGTGCGTCCACATCTGCGTAGTTATTGCAAAGATTCTCCCTGATCTTATCTATTGACATAATTTTCTCTGTTCCGGAAGCGTTCTCAGTCGTCTAGAGTCCGTTCGCTTATCGCAACAGACCATCGTTTACGTGTTTTACCGATTGCGTGTCCTTCTCTAGTCTCTTCCTTCAGTTTGATGAAAGGTTATGTGTCGTTGCCTCGGATTATTTCTTTGAAGAACCATGGATAAATTTTCATCTCTTGAAATTACCACTTCATATTATCGTTCCAATGCTCATTTCGCCGCTAAAATTTCATGCGTTTTCTATAGCCTCCGAGCCTCGGTTCCATTGGCAACTGTCGGGGACATATCATCTTTGGACCAGTGATGTTCTATGTTGTAATGAAATAATACTTCAATAAATCCAAAGATCTCTATTACAGTCCATCTCTTTCAAGCAGTAGCTTGAAAAGTGGAATCAACTGTACTCCTCGACATCCCTGAAAAAGTAACTTTCTCCGAAAAGAACATCACTGAGTCATTTCGTAGCAAAAGCCTTGGTCGATCAAATGTTCAGGAGATCCGTCAAGGTAGAGTAAATTTGTAACAAAGGAGCAACTTACTCAATGGCGTCCGCCCAGGTGCAGCCACACGCCTAAAATGAAAAACTGTACAGCTTCCACAGCTTCCTGTGGAAGCTGTGGAAGCGAACCGAAACTAAAGCAAAAACTGAAGTGCGAGCGCACCGAATTCGAGTTGACTTAATCACCTAAAATCATCCTTAAGTTTTTCGTTTATTGCACCCTCAGAGAATTGGCATTACAGAAAGGGTAGGAGCATGAGAAGACAAGCCAACAAAAGTACAAAAAAGTCCAAGTGCTCGCGAGATGCCCTGGGGTAATACTTAAACAACCAAAACACAAAAAGCAATGGAATGATTATACATGTTAAGAGTATACGCGATAATTAGATATTATACTTAAAAAAGAAAACACACAAGCAACACAATCAGGGTACAGGTATGAAAATTTGAATTAAAAATTACCAAAGAGAAACAGCTACATTATGATCTAAGTACAGTTGAAAAAGAGATATTAATTAGTTGAATTAAAAAAATGGCTAGCGGTTTAACATCCCTAAGAAAGAACGATTCTGTGAAAGCACAGTTCTTTGCAGGTGACACCACCACCACCTATCTCAAAGCGCGATTCAGGTATCCATTGAACAAGGTAGCCAGTTATGTGCGTTTTCAGCTTTTTCATCTGCAATGCCAATTTACGCAATGTACGCCGGAAGCCTATGCTTCAGTGCCGCGTTTCTGCAGCAATGTTGTCAGCGTCAACGCGTATATTGTAGTGCGTTTCTGTCACAACGTTGCCCACGCAAACGCGTGCAGCGCACATGCCTCAGTCACTACCACCACATAGCTCAAAGCGTGAATATAGCCATATAAGTTGGTGAGGAAAAAGATGCATAGCTCGAGTCTGTTGCAGTTTAACATTAGGCGTGTTCGGCTGCGGTGATAGCGTTCCTCTCTCGCGCAGTGGCTAGAAAAGCTGATCTGTTCGCGTCGCTGCCGGTTCAAATCCCAGTCGCAAATAATAATTTGATATAATTTTACTTATTTTACGTTGTACAAACTGAGAAACACCTCAATGACAAAAACATTGCAAGATCTTGGTCGGGGTTTACCTATCCGAATAGTGCTCTCGAAATAAAATTTGATTTCTTTAGTTCTAAAACGCACATGGACGTTCATACAAATGGATGTCTATGAAAAATATTGAAGTCCTGATACCAGGTTATCTCAGTAAGCAATCGCCTACAGATGGCGCCAGATCATGTCACGACATGGTCGCCATAACACGGTCGTCATGCGTGGAAGCTCTGTGTGTGCGGAATTTATGGCCTTCGTTCGCATACAGTGCCCAATTAATATGATAGAACAGGGATTTCAAGGGACAGGCTCCTTTCTGAAGCTATGTACTCAATCTATTCGAATAGGTATTTGCTTGTTTGAAAATTTTGTGGTACCGGGTGTCGCACACCCTACTCCCAAAGCCTACCCCCCCCCCCCTCCCGCCCCTCCTTCGAGGTAGTGCGAGGTTGAATAGGAATGGTTAGCTTGCTAAATCTGCCACTAAATGATGCTCCGGTTTCAGCCCCAGTTCGAAATATCGCACCCAAATCTCTCAGCTGCTCTGAAGTTCGGGAAATATGGTAAGCCCCTGGAATGTAACGTCGACTAGACCTTGGACAGCGGCGGCTCAATTGAGCGATATTTTAAGTGACAGAAGTCAGTACAAGTGATTGTGGAGCTGTTGTGACAAAGCAATGAAGGTACGCGGAGGTAATGCGATGGTGGCTGCCTATGCACCATGTCCAGGGCCCTCTCTTGAGGTTTGTTAAATGTCATCAAGGCTTTGGCAGCCCGAGACCACCATGGAATTCATGTCTTAAATAAGTTCTTTATTTTCTCTGTCCCGAGGTGAGTAGAATTGGCAGCGGAGGTCAAAAACTGCAAAATTCGAGAATGCTGAATGCGCTTGTCCTGCAGCTGCAGCATAGTTGGCACTTCTGGACAATGGACATCTCCCCACTTCTATGCTTGCGCGTCGCGGGCACCGGCAGACAATTTGAGTTTTCTGTGGGGCTCCAAAACGTCACACTGCCTAAAAGGGGGAGGTGTTGCCCGCGCGTGAAGCAGCAAAGTGGTCGCCGTGTGGGGCAGCGAATCAATATTGTCTACAGCAGTCTTGCAAAGAAACGTTGTAGCAGCAACCCGCACTGCAACGTCCAGTTAGCGACGAATGATGCACAAAAGCGGTGTTACCACGCCTTCGAGAATGGAGAAAGTGATGCCAAAGTGACGATGGTGCGACCTTTACAATAGCAGGGGCAGATTCATGTCTGAACCTGAATGTGCTGCGATTATTATCTGAAGCAGTGGGGAGTCATCCGCGCCGTTCACAAGGGCGAGATTCTATAGCCTCTCAGGTGGCACTTAGTCGTTGCCACTGGGCTGCGGACCTAGCAATCTGGATATTGACGAGGGCTTAGAAGCATCTGCTCAATGTATTAAATGTTCTGGCTATTAATACCGCCAGGGATGGACTAGAAAAAATTCAGGGGAATTTGGCACACCCGGGGCCTCAACCCTATTTATCGAGACCTCTCATATTCAGATATTGAGGAGAAGCGCAGCTTCAACAGCAAGTTTTTTATGAATAGATATTATTTGCATACTGTTGTATCGGTATCTGGAATGCGACACGTGCGTTGACCGGTGTTTGATAAAGATATGATAGTACGGTTGCCTTGGTTCTGCGCATGCTCGAGTGCAGCTGCCACCGAATAAATACTCGTTCATGGGCTGTACTGGAGGGAGTTATTTTTCGTGCTGCCTGGATGCAGTACTCGTAAGAAAGCTGTATTCATCAAGCCAACGTCTTCTGTGTGGATGCAACACATACCATAAGATTGCACTAGAATAATATAAATATCTGCAGATTCTCTCTGGGAGGCTAGTGCGTTTCTGCTATTTACTGTCAAAAATGAATCCCACATGGTTTTAAACGGAAAATTAACGCCTAGGTGAGAGCGCAGGACAAGCATTGAATGGAAGAGAAATGTCAACGCATAAGATTAGACCATTCCGAGCAGTTTGTTTGTAACACTATCTTATAATATCTCGAAGTTACCTCACAATTACTGTAAAAACGCAACGCCTTGGTTTACCATGGCAGTCGTAAGTACTCACAGCAAGCGAAGGACAAATACAAAGGACGATTTCGCTACTCATCAGACTGTTAGACCATTCCTATCAGCATGTTCTGAACTGTACCTTACAAGGTTACACATCTGAGTCACAATTAAAAGCTAGTCCAAGAAATCGGCACTTGGAACATTAGGAGGGCAGACAGATTATGCATGTGCTGTCTAATAGAAGTGACCGGCCAGATTTATGTATCACAGTTTAATTTTCCTCCTGCAGGCGTAACGTCCTACAGTCTAGCCAACAGGGCGCACGGTGGTTGGCGACAATTGTAATATGCTGGCCTGAAAAACACTTGCGACCCACAGTTGAGCGAATCACTTTCGGTCTGTGAATGCGTAATTGCTCTTTGATGAACAAAGGAGGCTGCTTGCTTATGTGAATGAACGGTGGGGCTGGATTGCCTCTGAGTAACGACAGTGCCTATTCCTTGAAACCTGGCTCCGGTTCAGTAGGGGAAGCCACATCGAACTGAACCAAGACTGGAATGACGGTAAGCTCCAAGGTCAGTGCTCCACCCAGGTAGCACATGACTGCGGGCCAATATTAGAAAGCCACTGGCAAAGCGTGGCCCTAATTAGGCCCAGAGTTGCCAATAAGGATCTGATATTGGCTGTGCCATCAGAAAATCATGGCTATGATGGGCCATGTTAGCCGGAGTTCTCCCATTCTTTGCCAGAACTGGCTAAGCCATTTTCAAAGCCTGGCTATGATGGGCCATGTTAGCCAGAGTTATCCCACTCTTTGCCAGAATTGACTAAGCCATTTTCGAAACCTGGCTATATTGGCCTTTGCTTACCTCCCCTTATCCAGTGTTAAAAGTATACTTGCAGTTGTTGGTGAACATTGCACCATCCATTATACTGGGTAGGAGATTGATTTTATAATTTATTATTTATAATAGTTTAAAATTTTCGATCGCGCTAAAACTCGTTTGAACTCCTGGGCTGCGCTTGGGCGAGTTCAATTATTTGAAGTTTTATTAATCTTTTCCTTACCGAACAATTTCGTGGTATCTGTGTCGAGTTGGATAAACAACGAATATTTTCCGACTGCGCAGTCGGAGATAGAGGCATAGTTACGGCAAAAACTCAATGCAACCGAATTAAGCTGTCAGCAGACAGCTAGCTTCTTTTCTCACAAAGTCGGGCAGCCGAAAAGCCGGACTAGCCCATGACCGTAGTGATACTCTGAATCGCTTCTGACGAAGGACCATAGTGTTTGAACCTGACGCTGGTTAGAGCGTACGAGTCTTGAGTCGAACTTTTCACTGGGGAGTGAAACACGAACCACCTTTGCAGGCTGAGTTGTTCGAAACTGGGTTTGCCCCCGAAGGGGCGCAGCGGGGTTTGCGGAGCCTCCTCCAAGCACACACCCCTGAAGAAGCCGGGTGCCGGGCCGGGGGTGGCTTGTACCCATTTATACCGGTGGGTGTCCGGCGGTGGGTTTCGAACCAACCACCTCCCGTAGCCGAAGCAGACGCCCAGACCACTAGGCCACGACGGCGCCGGCCAGAGGGAGCTCTCGCACAGGAGAAACTAAAGGAGCGTGTCGACGCTGTCGAGGCGCGGCGCGGCGACGTCCGCCGCGGGCTCCGCCGCTGATGAATTGTGTTCTAAGGTGCTTCCCAACAATTTCCAAACACATTCCGAAGCATTCCAAACGCATTCGCTCGCTGTGTGCTGCTGCCATCGACTTTTGTTCGGACCGTTCGCCGATTTTGAGTTGTGCAACGACGTGACGGCAACTTCGGTGGTGGTCAGTCGAATGTGCATATTCCCCCACTGAGGAACCGCTCTGTCGCATAAGGCCCGTTTCACATGCTGCAACTAGAACGAAAACAGTCGGCCTAGCCGGTGACGTCGCAGTGCGATTTCCGCAGCGAATTCGGTCAAAGGGACAGTCAAGGTTTCTTGATGTTTGCAAAGCCAATCCATGATTAAACGCGACAGAAACGCTACAACAACAGTGTTGATGATGTTATGACGAGTGTATTTTTATATGTGGGGCATTATTTCAATGTTTTGATTAGAATAAACAGTTTTGCTTCCACCGGGGCAACAGCTCCCACGTGGCCGCACGTCGCACGCAGTCTCGGCGCTAACCATTGTTCAGTCGCTGAGCGAACACACCGAAGCTGCGACTGAATACCAACCGGACGGAACTCGATCGCAAGCCGTCTGCGACTAGACCGACGGCCCTCCCCAGTCGCAGACCGACGGAGTTCGCAGTGTCGCAGGCGAAAATCGCATGAATGTGAAACGGGCCTAAGGCCGACGACGACACCATCCAGACAGACAACTACGGATCTGTAGAATTCTATCGTTAATACTGGGAACTAGAAGCGGTTGCAACTAACCACTAAAATTCCATTGAAAAGTTCTGGTAAATTTAGTAATTAATGAATATGCGCTGGCATGACCCAGTTGTAATGATTCGTGTAACTATATATGGCATAGCCAAGCCGCTAATAAAAAGAAATACTTTTTTGAGAAGTGCACAGACAAGAGCTCACGCTGTTGCCTTTATCCGATTTCTGGGCATAATAACCCGCCTATTTTTATGAACTTTATGTATTTTAAAGCGTTTTTGCACGCTCTGCTTGCGCGAGTATCTGAAAACCAGCCGAAGAGGGCTTCCTTCTAAAAAAAATGAAATGACTTTCATTTCATTATTTTTTAAATGAGAATAGCTCTTTCTTGCTTCACTCTAGAGAATTCACTGCCACACTGCGCAGTGGGTGTCTGCTTAATAGATATACTAAATCAAACGTAATAATTTAGTGCAAGTGCAAAGTCCAGAAACGAAGCAGTGGCCTCGTAATTTACAATTATAAGTTGCGCACGCGCGAAACATTAGGCCGCCGCTTCAACACGCGGTAAGCGATTCCTACGCTTCCGTACGTCGTTCCCTGTGATCGCGCCTTCCCCTGTGTTTTCCGATTTGGTTTTTCTTCCTTTTCTGCACATCGTAATGTTTCAAAATGTCGTTTTTTGTGCATTTTATTGTTTTGTTGCGTAATTTGCATTGACGGCTATAGCTCTTGCAGACGTCTTTACTTATTTGCTCGCAAATTAATTTTTTTTCTTCCGAATATTACCTTTATTGATGAAAAGCATCGGAAATAGTTGCGAGCCACAGTTCAACACGATTTTGTTTCTTTTAGCTTTTCGTGTGAAATTTCCACACCAACAAAACGTTGGAGGATTCTTTGACGACCAGCGAGTAAATCTACTGACAAATGGTGTTAGACGCATGTTAACCTAGCTTGTTTGCCACATGTCCCGTATGTAATACTAAGAAAGAGTGCGAATTTGCTTGCATAATATTTAATTTATTGTTTTGCGTTTTTGTTATTTCACAATATCATTTAAGCCATCCTGAACTAACACACGGCTCCACAGAATGCGCGAGTGTCTGAAGTCGTTTTGGCGAAGTCCATCTCGAGCTCCAAATTTTTCGCTTCAAAATTTTCGGTCGGCGGACATGATGCTTGTCCAGCGGCTTTGCAAGAATACTTTGACGCTCCACGTTTTCCACACCCTTACCTTCAAAACTGCTTATGACTCATTCTCGGAGAATTCCAAGCCTCTTTCGCATGTTTCGGCCCCCCTCCCCTTTCTCTTTTGAAGTCTCCTATCTCCCCGACTCATCTCCTGGACGTGCCCTTATCAAGGCAGCATGCTACCCCCCCCCCCCCCCCCTCCGATGCGCTTTTTTTTACTCACTTTGTCCTAGCTGTTTCTCCCATGCGCATGTGCGCGCTGCGCCGCTCGTTGCCCCCCCTTCCCCCCCCCCCCCCTCCAATATATTCGTTTCTCTACCTTTCAGCTCGAAACTTTTCTTTAGACAACAAAAGCTGTGTAAAAGAGAATGACTCCCCTCTTTGCTGCCCCTCCCTCCCATCACTGTCGTCTGCCCTGCCATTCGTCACAGCGCGATGCATTGTCACGACACATTCTTGACCGGACGAGTCTTCGCTTGCCTGGCAAGGCGGCGACCAACCGCACAACCAGCGCGACGAAAGAGCATGCACACTCGAGCAGGCTCCGTTCGTAGTCAGCGCAAGCGAAAACCCACATCCGATACTATACGAGAGCTCCGACGCGGTTCACTACCCTGGCCTGCAATACCTTACTTTTAAGTACTACAAATATTTTATTTTGAGATACGTTCGGAAATCAATGTGATTTTGGGAGTAAGTGTTGCTCGAACTACATGCGGCTTTATTTTTTCCGGCAGGAGAAGAGAACGAGACAAAGCTCGAGGATGACTTCTATGTACCTACTCTCATTGCCAAATGTCTGGCTTGACGTCATGCGCAGTGCAGATCTGCCCGAATGGTAAGAATTTTGTTTTTCGTCTTTGGTGCAATGAATTCACCAAACATTCACTACTGTGTAGAACAGCGGGTTTGAATTCTTCTGACCTTTCATCCAATTCATTCAGGAATACGTTTGTCATGTACAGCTTATGCAGATAGGAATCGGAACTGTTTTGTGTTCCACTACAGACCAGTCGGTAAGGATATGTGTACTGCTTCTGTGCTCTTTCTCTGTGGTTAACACACTTGCAGGTGCAATAGAAAATCTGCAATTTAAGGCAAAAACTTTTGCCAAGTTATCTCTCAATGTTTTGTGTGGTTTTCTAGTCAGTTTCGAATCTGTATTGCATGCATTGGAAGCGACTCAGATAAACTGTTGGATTTAAAAAAAAAACAAAGGTCTTCTGAGTTTTTTTCGCGTATTTATTTTTAACCCCATCCAAAGACACAAACTTTGTTCAAAACTGCTGTTTCGACGTCCATATGGAGGAGATGCTACAACCTGTGCGTCTTTAACTGAATAAAAAATGCGCTCTCAATTTAGAGATACGTAGTTATGATAATAAAAGAAAATGAAACATTTACTTCCTTTCAATATTACATAACTTTTTTTCACATTGAATATCTTACTGGAGGTGCGAAACGGCGCAATTACCTAAAAATCACCAATTTGGTACAAGGCAAATTAAATTTCATTTTGTGCGAGAAATGCGGTGCTAGTTGTTACAAATTATCCTGTAAAATGTGTGTCGAGTGTTCTCACGCCGACTGTGCCTCACAAAATTCAGTGTTATTTAATCATTTCTGTTTTTGTCCTGTGACGGCCATATTTTGGTTCATCATGACATCATGTCGCTCTTTGCAGGCTCGACGCATTGTGGGGTCATCGAGCAAGAGCTGGACAAGGAATTTGAGTGCAGTGGTAATGTCCTTTTGCAAGAGAAGTGCAACGATTACTTCAGATATGACTGATCAGTTCACAGGAGGACTGCTTCGTTAAGCACTTTATGGATCTCATAGCCGTGCTACAGCAGATCGCCGAGCTATGTTGTCTGACCTGATTCATTGGCACGCAACAAACATGAATATAAATTTACCCCCCCCCCCCAAGTTCTGCCCAGCACCCCACCACAAGTTCTGCCCAGCGCCCCAACCACAAGCCCAGCACCCCACTCCAGGTCCTGACCCCTGCCCGAGCCCTGCCTATAGGCACACCACCTCAAGCGCCTCACAGCTGCTTTGAATAAAGATCTTTTTTCAATACTTTTTGTTGGCTCTATTCTTGCTTACCTTACTGCGGGCTGGTAGGTGGAATAGTACCATGTTTGCGAAAGGTAACCAGGGTGCAAGCTTTGCATCTCCTTTGTATAGGGCAGCCCTTCCCTAAGGACGAGCGTTGGATTGTTAGGACATCCTAGGGTTCTTACCCTACACATATTTGTCACTCCAAGCAAGAAGCCGGCCATGCAGCCTGGTTACTTTCGAAGACTAAATCGAAAATGCTGGTCAGTAATCAGCAGCCGGGATTGCATGTGCCGGTGTTCGAAAGCTGGATACCATTGCTCAAAAACTGGATGCCAGGGTTCGAAAGCTGGATACCTTTATTCGAAAGCAGGGTACCAATGTTTTAAAGATGGATGCCAGTCCGAAACTTTTACTGGCCCAGGTTGCAGAAAGCTGGATGTCATTGTTCGACGGCTGGATACCAAAGTTCGACGGCTGGATACCAATGTTAGAAGGCTGGATGCAAATGTTCGAAACCTGGGTACCGATGTTCGAAAGCTGGACGCAAATCTGAGACCTTTACTGGCCCATGTCACAGAACGAACCCCAGGCCTACGTTGGCCCCTTGATCGGCCGTACGTTGGCCCTAAATTGGCATGAAAGTAGGGCCAATGTGTCAAAATGGTAGCGCTCAGCGTAAATGCCAGTGTAGGACCGATGTTCGTGCCAATTTTCGACAATGATAGCCCAACGTTCGACCAATGCTGTTGTGCTGCCTGGGCAGAGCCTGTATCTAGGATAAGTTCCTAGGAGATATCAATGTCTTCTTTTAGGAGGTCAGTGAAGGAGCGTGCGGTATGAATCAGTGTAAATACGAGCAGATCCTCAGGATGCCCAGGATGTTGATGCAGAAAGGCTGCACTGCCGAGTCTTGTACGGCGAAAAGATTATTTGGATCAAGATGAACGCTCGTGGCGTTGACCGCATAAAGAAATATAATGACGATGGGAAAAACGACATTTGGAAACATAGAGCTCCCGCTGTGCATGATGGAAGACATGAAAACATGTTTAGAAGGTCATTTTTCAGGCGGTAGTTTCGTATTCCTGGCATGTATACGCTGTAGATCAGCGTAGTTGCCCCGTAATGTGCGTTGCGGGTAGTAGGGCCATAACCGATTGATATGCTGTGCATCAGAGAGGAAGCTTGCCCCAGAAGGCCGTCATTTATGTTCAAACTGTTAGAAAATGATTCCAGAAGTTCGGCGGGCTGTGCACTTTGGCCGAGACCGAGATCGATGGCTATTATATTTGCGAATGCGTCAGTTGAAAGAGAAAGGTACTGGCAATGGATGGCGGCGGCGTGAACGGAAGTGGCGTCTAATGCAGCTGTTTTTCAATGTGCGAGGGGAGAAAGCATGGCCACGCAACGCCAGACAGCCATTAAGGAGATAAGACGAAATTCAGAAACGCCACATTAAGTGTTTTCGCCTTGACTGTGCGACGGTACGGCAGCGCAATGTTGCCGGCAGGACAAGTCAGTAGGAGATCAGTATTGTGATAACGTGCCGAAATGGTCATTGTGTTTACTGTGTGGCTGCCGCTTCCCATGGTGTGCTGCACAAGTGCCCGTTCGGGCGCAGCTCGCTTCGCGTCACGTATATCCCGGGCATCAAGTGACGTGCTGTGCTTTTTTCCACGTGACTGTCTGTGCCCTACTCTTTTACGTTTCGCCGAATAAACTGTTTGCCTCCGGCTCCTGTCGCGCCCGCTTCGATCATCCCAAGTATAGGGCGCAACTAAGTTGTCATCATCAATAACAGATCGATATTGGCTCAGTGCAACGAAAAACATCGATTTATGGTGGTATGCTAACATGGTTTGAACAGAACTATTTAGGAGAGCAATTTGTGTTTTCGGAACCCAAGAGCGGCTGGTCAAGCTGGAAGGCAACGAGTGAGCGCTCAATGCGAAGCGAACGGTCCGACAAAAATTTAAACCGAGAAATCGTTCCTGGGTGCAGGAGCAAAAAACGATGAACTGAAACTTGGTATTGTGGCTGGAAGCAGTGACGTGAGCGGTCAGAATTACGTTTACAGCAGGCGTTCCATCATCCGCTCCACTCACACAAGACATTGCAGGGAGGAGGACTGTTACAGAGGTAATAAGCGACCTGCTAGTGTCGTGCCTCCATGAAGCAGAGACGCACGTTCCACATTGGAATCGTTTATTCACACTGAACATGTGGCTTATATAAAATGACCGGTAAAGGGTGATCGGAAGAGTGATGGAAGAAATCCGCATGAGACATGAGTGGTGAGCGTTTGGGGAAAGGTGAAAAGCTGTCAAGTTGACATTTATCCTCCTTCACTAATGCAGTTGGTGTATTGGGCTCTTTTCGCACGCGGAACGCCGCAATGTCACCAGCGTGCACGATGGCTGCATTTATGCTTTTTCTGGTTGCTTCTACAGAGGGGAGATCATTTCTTCTTGTGCCGCTGTCGAATTCATCTGTAATGCAGCCGCTGTCTGACGACTATCTTCTCTAGGAATAGCGCACTCCTCTCTGTGCCTTCTTTTCTCCTTTCTTGATGATTTTGACGGCTCTTTCAGCCAGTATACACTTGACTGTGGGTGAAACAGAGCCGCTCGAATACATGTTATACTATTCTTCTTTATAAATGTACTGGTTTTATTACTGTTAAACTGAGCTCTTTTATCTGAGACCACTCTCCTGGGATTGTCAAGCACGCTGAATATCTCGTGAAAGCACAAGACTTTAGCCGTTGAATTAGCTTGCTTCTTAGGGCTGCTTGTATACATTTTCTATGCACGTCCACTACAACGGGAACCATGCTTCCCGCGAATGGCCCTGTGAAATCAGGATTTATCATTAAAAAGAACAACATAAGCGCAAACAGAAAACGGACGAACGCAAGTGCTGACTACTGCAAACAGAAGCCCTTTACTTGTTTGAGCAATGTAAAAGATAAAACACCGCCGCGATTGCCTAGTGGTCTGAGCACCCGCCTCGCAAGCGCGACGTGTGGGTTTCGATCCCCAATGCCGCCAGAAGCCCACCGGTGACGCAGTAGGTACAAGCTTTACCATGGTCTGGTGCTCGGCTTATTTAGGGTGAAATGCTTGAAAAATGGGTCTTAGGCATAGTAACAGCGCAACAAACCCACACAAAAGAAGAACTAGACACGGCGAGACACGCACAGACGTTGCACTCACAACTTATTTTATTCCAAGCCATCAAGTGGAATATATGGGGAACTTGCGCTGAAGTTTGCGGTGCTGATTGCAGAGCCATAACACACTGCCTAGCAAGAAGACCAAGAAGTTTGGGGTAGTACTATTAGTACTTTTCCGCGCCACCTTCAGGAGCTGATTGGCGTGAGCCTCCGCGCTCTTTCGAAGGCGCACGTGCTGTGCGTCAGCTAACTTGGCTACGCCGAGAAAAGCTAGGCAATGAATGCTGTCAGCCAAACGCTGGTATCTAATCGCGCAGAATGTGTTCTCGCATTTTCTGTGGCGAAAGCTGCTGACAAAAGCAGTTTTGAGTCACAAAATGTAACAATTGAAGTGCCACCTTGGCAGCGCAGGTTCCCCATTGGCTGCGTCGCGCATGCGCGTTAAGAGAGAAAGAAAGGAGGTGTGCCATCACAACATCCTGAACATACATCTTTTCTTCTAGCAAGAAAAAATTCACGTTCCTAACTACACAACATAACTGACGTATCGTAAATACAATCACTGTCCCTTTTCTTTCTATGGAAGGGTTTCAAAAGCTCACGTGTGGTCTGGTCTTTACCTTTGCCTAGAAACATAGTACTTTCAAAATGCGGCGAATACTTGCGAGAACTGCAGTGCCCTACTAAGCGCACGTCCTCACTGTTCTGTAAATTTCGTTGGTGCTCTCTGATTCGATCGTTCAGGCATCTTTGTGTTTGGCCTACATAAGCTTTCCCGCAAGGCAGCGGTATCACGTATACCACTCCTGTTTGGCAACGCACGCATGGCCTGGCATGCTCTTTTTCGCAACCTTTTTTTTTTGCAAATTTCTTGCCGGAGATACTAGGGCATAGCTTGGATCTTGGATAGTTTTTACGGAGCGGAAAAAACGAGAGGCACCCCAAACCTGCCCGCAACCTTCTTCAGGTTGTGCGAAATTTTAGGGAGGTAGGAGACAACTTCCGGTCGCACGCTGCTTTCAGCTTCCCTCTTCTTCAGGCTCTTCGTGCGCTTCTTCACTTTTTTAGGGAGGGTCTCGGCAACCGACGTCACTACCGAGTGAGGGTACCAAGACGCGCACTAATCTTTCCAGTTGACTATTAAAGCTGCTTTTCATTTCATATTCGCACGTTTTTTCGAGTGCTGATTCTAGGCAGAGGTGAACAATGCTGCGTTTTACGACCTTTGAATGAGTGGAATCATACAGTAGGAGCTGTTTTTGCACGTGGAGCATATGCCATACACACACGTTCTTCACCAAACTTGACACGTATGTCTAAACACTGAAGGGCCTTTTGCTTCAGTAACTCGCAAGTGAACGTCAGTCCCTTCCCATGCTTTTTAAAAGCGTCTAAAATATTATTACAGTAGCCCAGTAGGGTAAAGAACTCTGCTTGTCAAAAATGATAAAAAAATTGTGAACGTATTGGTACACTTTCGTGACTTCATCGGGGCTAAAAACAGATCATAAAATCTGGTCAATGCTGGCTAAAAATAAATCACTTAAAATGGGTGCAACGCATGACCCAACGAAAATTCTTTTGGTCTGCAAGAAGTGCTTGTCATTAAAAGTGATAAAAGTACTGTGGAGATAATATTCGAAAAGAGCCAAAAATTGTCAACAGACATTCCAGGTGAATTCTGGAAAGGGACGACACAACTCATGACAATGCACTGCTTCAGTGCTGCGAACAGCTCTTGGTGAGGCTTTGAATAATACAGATCTTCTATATCCACAGAAAACTAGCAGCTGATGCTCGGTTTAGATCTTAGAAACTGGAATATTTCCTTAGAATTTTTAATGAGGAAAGGGTCAGTGCTTGTCGATTCTTTTAACGATTTTTGAAAGGTATCGGCTGGCCAGCAACTGCCAAGTCCCCTTTTTCCTGACTATGTTGCGGAAAGGAACTTCAGGCTTTTGCGTCTTGGCACTAAAAACCCTTTCAACGCATTGCCTTTACAGTTGGATAACTTGTTACTCAACAATTCTTTTCCGACATCCTTGCAGAAGTTGGCAACTTTTTGTTTTGCGATAGTGGGGCGGCCTTTTTTAGCGGCGAAGTTTTTTAGACTGTCTGATGTCCTATCTCGTTAAACATGCGCTGCGGTAGAACCACAAATCCTTCTTCTTTGCAGGCCTGTACAAGTGATAATTCATTCTCTTTAAACTGTGTCACCACGTTCTGTAAAAACGTTGCACGTTGCTTATTTTTGGAGACAGCAGCAGCTTTCATCAGACAGTCCGCCCCTTCAAGCAGGCATCACTCACGCTGTTCTGTCGGTGCTTTTTTTGCTATACGACGATTCAGTGCAGCAAGGTCTTGAATAGGTACTGATGGTGCTATTCCGTACTTGGGTTCTTTGTTAAGTCGTCCGCTTATGTCCTGGGGCAGGGCAACTCCTCCCAGTACTTTCAAACTTCGTCTACCTGGTTTTTTTTCCTTGTCTTCTTCAGACCTTGGAGAACTTGTCTTAAATTGTACGCCCACCACATCTCAGTTACTTGACCCGTGAGACGTCTCATGTAGCGAAGCTTGGTTTCAACCAACCACTGTGGATACTGGGTGTAGCACGTAGCTGACAGCCAGTCCTGGTAAATGCGCACTTGCCGCCATAGCTCCGATCGCAGAATATTTCCGACGCGCTTCAAATGATCCCGCGAAGGGGAAACAGGACCAAAAATGGCACTCACTTCTTCGGGAGTCCGGCCTTTCCTCAGGCAGACGGCGATGTACCTTGATCGGGATATCGTGTGACGAGGATGAAAGCTCGGACTACGAGAAAATCAAATAATATTTTTACCCAACTATAAGGGCGAGGGCTTCGCGTTCCATATTAGAGTAATTCCGTTCAGCCTTTGTTAATATTGACGAATGGAAGCCTATTGGCTTCTTAACCTTCCCATGAGTGTGAAATAGTAAAAAGACAATACAGTGTCGAAAAGCGACGCGGTCAAACTTAGGCCTTTTGTCCGATAGAAAATGGCAAGTTCCCCAACCACCTGAAGGTCCAATTTGGCTTGGCAAGATGCTGCCTCCTGCTCCTGTTTCCATACCCGTGGTGTGTTCTGCTCTGGCAGCTTGCACGAATGTGCAAGGAGGGATGATAAGTTTGCCATCAACTCTGCGTATAATATAATCGTGTCCCAAAATCCCCGCAGATTCTGTACATTTTGCGTACTGAGACCAGCATGAATGCTTTAATGTGCTGCTTTGTCTGATGCAAACCTACACGGTTTAATCAGGACACGGATGCTTAGGCGTGGCACCACCTTGAATTTTCAGATGCATTGGTCTTCCCCCTAACTGACCGTACACTGTAATGAAGACATCTTGAAAATGCGAGGCCACATCCTCCGCTGCTGTTGCGCACTTCTTTCCTGGGCTCTTCTCCAGCTCCGCCTGGACGTTGAGTACTGGGGACCCTGCTCTGCTCAGCTTTGATATCAAAGTGATTCCGCAGCGGCTTGGCCATGAGTGACCCAGAATATGAGCCCTCGCTAGCGTAGGGTTGTACGAAGCAAGCATATGCAAGTGCTATAATACTGGTAAGGCACCCAAGTATGAGAAAAGTTTGATGCGGCACCACGGGAATGGTGGTCATTGTGCTCAAAAAGTTTCCTAGGCGCAACCCAGAAAGACATGAACAGGAAGTGACGATCATCGATACATCGCTGCATCCAAGAAAGTACGGCGAATCGTAGGTTTCGAACTGGGATTTGCGAGAGACGACTAAATTCCAGATGTGCACGCTGTCTGCAGCGTCTTCAAATGTTTCCCCTGCCACCTTCAAGTTTCTCACTTTCCATGTGTTTGTTCATTGCGATAAATTTTGTTGTTTTGATTTCGAGTCTATGCATCTCAAACATTCCTGCGAGTGAACGTACGCGGTCTTTCCTCTTGTAATTTTCCTGGCTGACGCAAGATAACCTTTATTATTCTTTTATCACGTTAGAGTATCAGCTTAAAGGGGACCTAATTCGAATATATGTGCCGCTGACACATCCCACGACGTCTGTCATGCTGTCGCGATGAAGTAAACGCTCCTTAATCAAAACAGAGTCGGCCTCAGTCTTCGTAAAAGCAAGCCACCACTTCTGCACAGCGCGTCAGAGACGTCCCTTTTACAGCAACTTGCAGTGGTCTAAAAACGCGCAAGGCATTGTGCGATCGGAGGGCACATTAAGGAGTTTATCTTCGTCTGTGAGCGACTGAGGCCTGTTACGCAGTCCGCGCAGACGTGAGACGTCTCCTACCTCGTTGGGCAGTGGGCGCACCGGCGCTTTCGGCAGGCAAAAATGACCCTAGAACTCTATCGGCTACGTTATTAAACGGCTGCAGTTTGTCGCATTAATATTTTCTCCCGCTCGAAACGATAGCCTCACTAGCGCTGCGGCTTGCGCTGCCATGCTAGTGACGAGATGAATTAAGGGCTTTCATCATTGACGAGTTTGACCCGAGTTCATTTGTCGATCAAAACCATACGTCATACGCCAGGCGCAGGTATAACTTCTATGCGCGTGCGCGTACACTTGAGCCACGCACAACGGGCTTGCCGCCTAAGCAAAGCCGAGAGATTCCAACCATTCTGACTGTTCAAATAAAGTGGGCACAACGGATGTCATCGCTGCTGAATCTGAGCATCACTGCAGGAATCACACAAGAAACACTGGAGAAACACTATCCTGAATTTGTTGTCTTTGACTGCGATGGCACAATGATAATACAATTTATAATCTATGTTGCACACAGCTAAAAACGGTCTGCATTTAAATGCGGCTGTTTGCAAAGCGTTAGCTACCTATGACGACGATAACAAAGCGTTGCTATAGAGCATGCCCTGTTCTCAACTGCACCCTGTCGCGGCTATCTGTCAGTTGGCATAGTGGTGCTGTATTCTAAAGAAGAGAAAAGGGTTGGTGTTGAAATGCACCATGTGTACACTATTCGGCTTGGAACGTGTATAGAATGATGATGCCAGAAAGAGAAGACATTGTCTTGACGCGCCCGATAAAGGCGCGAAACGCTGTTAGGCCAGCGTGTACTTCCGACATTAAGATTTGCATTATCGCACACCTTTAGCATACCGTGTACCGTGTACCGTGTTACCGTTATCGTTACTGGAGTACCGAGAGTACGCCCACCGCCGCTCAGCACGCGCTGATTGGTCGTGATGCTGCAGGCGCGCTCGCAGCTGCCTGGTACCTGGCACCATTTGGCACTGTCAAGGCGATTTGAGCATGCGCATTGGCTGCGCGCTGGGTCCTGGAGGAAAAGGAAGAACATTTATTTCCACCGAATATGGCGCAGCACCCACCCCCGGGTCCGCACGCAGGCGTGAGAGGAGGTACTCTGCCGCACCGCGGCTGGAGGAAATCCGACCCCGTCTAGCAGAAGAGGTCTTCAGCCTCGGCCGCCAGGCGGACGGCGAAGCGCTGAGTTTTTTTCGTCGGAGATTTTTAGCGTGGTCTCCCATTCATCGCTGGTTTTAATCGCGTTGCGCCCTGGAGCACGAACGCATCTCCACATTATGTGAGCTAATGTTGCCACGTGGTCGAAAAATTTACAAATTTTCTTTCTGCACCATCCCTCTTCCGCCCTCTGGCACCCGTCCAACTCCTCCACAGGGGCGAGAAGAAATTTCGAGCTTGGAGTCTTCTCCAGTCGTAGGATTTTTTTTCACTCAGGGATCTATACGGTGGTGGATATATCCTCCTGTCTCTCAGATTGTAGGTTGGATCCCTAAACGTGCCAATACATTCTTTGCTTTTAGATGTTGTTGTGGAGGCGTCCGCAGCACCCCGAGATAGCGAGGAGCGGGCGAGCATGTGGGCAGGCTCGTTGCCGGAGAGACCTGCGTGTGCTGAGGTCCAGATTATTGTCACGCTTTCGGCGAGACTCGACTCGTTCAGAATTTTGGCAGCACGATTGCTGACTCTACCCTTGCCAAAATTCCTAACCGCCGTTTTGCTATCGCTGACGACGTGTTTCACGCCTGGCCGTGCAATGGCAATGGCTATTGCAATTTCCTCCGCCTCTACGGGCGTTAGATCTCGGTTTTCTTCGATTCCTATGGCGATCCCGGTGTCTAAAAGGGCGAACGAGGTTACGTCGCCTTCATTCCCTATCGCCGCATCGGTGTATGCAGCCGTTCCCGGCGGGAGTTTGTCCAATTTGTTAGCTAGGTGCTTAGCTTTGCTTTTTCTCCTCCCTTCGTCGTGTACGGGAACATTTTTTTCGGTATGAGCGAGACGTTTAGATGCTTTATGATTTGCAAATCTATGCTTTCTCTGACGCTTTCGCCTTTCACGGGCGCTAGTAGGTTTATCCAGTTGAGGATTTGTCTACTCGCCGCCGTTCCTGCGACTCTCTTTCTCTGGGAGATCCTGACCCCACAGCTAGCTCTTTCCACTCATTATGCAACCCCATTTTCTCATAATTTCGTTAGAAGTAGTTATGGGGAGTCCTAGAGTGCACTTCGTGCATCTCTTTATTGTGGTGTTTATTTTTCGTTCTTTGGTTTTGTTGATATTTAGGAATGGAGTGGAGTAGCATATCCTGTGCGTGTCAAAAGCTTGTACGTGTCTAACTCTACTAGCCTCTGTGAGGCGACTCCTTCTGATAGAAGTCTTCTTAAATACTCTTACTACGAGCTCCGCCTGGTCTTTTAATTTCTTAATCAGGCTTTTGTTACTACCCCTGCTGTTTATAATCATACCTAATATTCTAATTTCATCTACTTTAGGCACTTCGTTCCCGTTGACTTTAATTTTGATATCTGGAGTTACCTTCCCGCAACTGCTGGTCGTTACCAGGAGCTCCGATTTTTCTGGCGAGCAGCATAGACCTACTTCCTCCGCGTGTTTGCTGATTATATCTGCTGCCTCTTGGAGCCTGGATGTGATCTACCAGCCGTTCCCTTCGCAAGTCCAGACGTTCACGTCGTCTGCGTAGATGCTTACGTTTAAGTCATCGAGATGCCCAAGCTTACGGGGGAGCTTCCTGATTATGATGTTAAAAAAAAAGGGTGAGAGTACAGCACCCTGCGGAGTGCCTCTGTTTTCCAGCAGGAACTTCTCCGATTTTAAGCCCTGAAAGCTATCCCGGTACTGGTACCGGTACCCGCATAACACATCAGACTGCGGAATCAAAGCGCCAGCGGCGCTTGACGTTATCAACAAAATAGACGCCTTTTAGCATATCGTGTACCATGTTAGCGGTACCAGTACCGGTAACACGGTACAAGATATGCTAAAAGGCGTCTATTTTCCTATGTTACCGTCTATTTTCCTATTTTCTGTGTTACCGGTACCAGTACCGGTAACACGGAACAAGATATGCTAAAAGGCGTCTATTTTGTTCATAACATCAAGCGCCGCTGGCGCTTTCATTGCGCAGTCTGATGAGTTATACCCCTGTCACACGGGCACATCGAATCGCGATGGGTATCGATTGCGGCTGACGTTTAAAGCGCGATCAAGATGCACAGCTGCCACGTACCCAGTCGATTCCGATCAAATACTTAGCTCGCTACACACGATTTGGCGCTGCGCGTACTATCATCAACGTCAACGCTTTGTAATAAATTAAAAAACAATATTTGAAGCTTTCTTGCTAAAATTCTAAATTATGAGCAGAAAAAGCAGCTAAATTATTTTCTGCTGCAATTATGGTTACTTATTGCACTGATGGCCT